>NQII01005673.1:0-55751 GCA_002778355.1 Clitarchus hookeri | reverse complement strand
AAAAACCCCGCCGACCAGCGGCATCATCCGGCAAGATTTCTTCTTGCGAAAATCCAGAGTGAACCGGCCGGGGATGAACCCGTTTCCTCTTGCGAAAATCCGGAGTGAACCAGCCGGGGATGAACCTAGTTCGCATGGGTGGTATTGTTGCGATTCCTTTGTGTCTGTCTGACCGTGAGCTACAGATATTCAGTATCGGATTAATCAAATTGTGATTATCACAGTAGGAAGAAAAATTCCTCTTCGCAAAGAATCGCGGCAAATGACAGGAGACGCGGATATTTCGCGAGTTCGTTTGACGGCTAGGTTAAACTCGACATTTCTGTATACACCGCAGGAAGTGTCGTTTGTTCATTAGCTGGTATCTATATAATGAGCACTTTATCCTGATTCTCTCGGTCTCCTTCTGCGTGTATCACTGATTCACATTCGTGCAGGGCGTGTTAAAAAACGAGTGTAACCCAATAAAAAAAAATACAAGTAAGTATAGGTTTTTAAAATCTATCCCATCGCTGTCTGCACTCTAATCTCGAAACAGTGAGAACTGAGCCAAATCAGTGAAAACAGTGAAAATCGAGCAACTGATAATCAGTGCTAGATAAGTAATTAAAATGGTGGCTGAATTTCACTGATTTATTTGTGATTCGCACTGAATATTATGAATTCCACTGCTATAAATCACTTGTTCCCGAGTTAATTTGCNCACTGATTTATTTGTGATTCGCACTGAATATTATGAATTCCACTGCTATAAATCACTTGTTCCCGAGTTAATTTGCTTGATTCACCCGTCAGCAGTAGCTTATCAACTGACTTTCAGTGAAGGTTATTTCACTGATTATCACTGGTTCGGACTTAGAGCGTGAAGCCGCGAAATTCCCAAGTGATCAATACGGCTGAAACACTTAACCGAAAGGGAACCACGGGAGAGAGAGAAAGAGAGAGAGAGGGAAATAGATAGAGAGAAACGGTCCTTGCCGCGAGCGTGTGGAAACACGGCGCCCAGTCACACACGCTCGCCGAGGGGCAAAGGCCGGGGAGANGACGGTCCTTGCCGCGAGCGTGTGGAAACACGGCGCCCAGTCACACACGCTCGCCGAGGGGCAAAGGCCGGGGAGAGTGAGAGAGCTTGGCGTGCCGCCACGGAGGCCAGAATACCCCGCGAGGAGTCTCGTGTTGCAACGACGTCGTCTCAGCGACGGAAAAAAATATCAGCGAGGAAACAAGGGCTGCGGTGGCAAACGCACGCCCGAACCCTGCCCCTCCCCTCCTCTATGCCAACGATGACCAGCCGCGTGTGATGAACTGTTGCAAGGTAAGCTATGTATTGCTCTGTGCTGTACTTAATAGTTTGCTAGTTTACACATCGGCCACTTAAATGCAGTAGTGCATTTGACGTCACAGCACGTGTTTAATGGGTGCCACGCCGCTCTCTCGTGAGTGGCTGCAATACATTCAGTTTCTCCTGGTTCCACTTTGCTTACTGGTTCCTGCTGTGTGCGCCGAGTGTGTACAGCGCTGATCAAGCACCAGCCTGCCTTGCAACACTTCACCACACGCCACTACTGACGACATCACACACAGCCGGAGTGGATAGTTTAGCTCGCTCGCTGTTAATTGAGCCCTTCCGAAATCAATCTCTGGACAGACGTTTTTTTCCTGTAAATTCACATATTTTTTTAACTCTTAAAGTATCCGCATTCGTTACACGTGCACTCTAATTTCGAATCAGTGGAAATGGCTCCACTTATAATCGGCAAAAAGCCAATGGTTGTTTCAGTGAAACCATTNACTCTAATTTCGAATCAGTGGAAATGGCTCCACTTATAATCGGCAAAAAGCCAATGGTTGTTTCAGTGAAACCATTTCACTGATTGAATAAGCGACAGTCAATTGTGTGCAGCAAATAAAATATTGTTTTTTTTTTATTTAACCAAATATTTAAGATAGATAAACATATATCCGATATTCACTGTTTATACTGTCCAATTCCACGTTATTTTATAAAAGTTAAAAAAAAATTCCTATGTCCAGAATTCGAATCCACTGTATTCCCGCTTCCAGACCATTACTCAACCATTCCAGTTACCAAGTTAACGTTTACTATAAGGGGAAAAGTATATTTCTTTATAAAAAAAATGTAGCTTTAAATCGTATGCTCTTTGTTCGTTTTTAGTTTAATTGGTAACATTATAATTGTTAAAACAAATAGTACGTATGAATGTAGTCACTTCACCACATTTAATGCAGTTAAAACCTTTAAACCGAGCAATATGATGATGACGAAACGAAATACGAAAAACGGAACGAAAGACTGAATGTTCACGCTGCCTCGTNACTCTAATTTCGAATCAGTGGAAATGGCTCCACTTATAATCGGCAAAAAGCCAATGGTTGTTTCAGTGAAACCATTCCACTGATTGAATAAGCGACAGTCAATTGTGTGCAGCAAATAAAATATTGTTTTTTTTTTATATAACCAAATATTTAAGATAGATAAACATATATCCGATATTCACTGTTTATACTGTCCAATTCCACGTTATTTTATAAAAGTTAAAAAAAAATTCCTATGTCCAGAATTCGAATCCACTGTATTCCCGCTTCCAGACCATTACTCAACCATTCCAGTTACCAAGTTAACGTTTACTATAAGGGGAAAAGTATATTTCTTTATAAAAAAATGTAGATTTAAATCGTATGCTCTTTTTTCGTTTTTAATTTAATTGGTAACATTGGAATTGTTAATTAAAATAGTACGTATGAATGTAGTCACTTCACCACATTTAATGCAGTTAAAACCTTCAAACCGAGCAATATGATGATGACGAAACGAAATACGAAAAACGGAACGAAAGACTGAATGTTCACGCTGCCTCGTNCAAACCGAGCAATATGATGATGACGAAACGAAATACGAAAAACGGAACGAAAGACTGAATGTTCACGCTGCCTCGTAAAATGGTGTTATAAATAACAAAACTGACATAAAAAAAATTTAATGAGTTTTACTAATTTATGCGTTGTTATTTCATCTAATACACCTTGTTTAACTGATTTATCAGACAAAAACCAAATCACTGAAAAACAGTGAATAAAATGGTTGATGAATCAGTGGTAAATGCCACTTAATCAATAAGAGAAGGAAAACTGACATTTTTTTTTTCACTAATTCGCAAGTTAAATTGACCGAAGTGACTGTTGAATAAGTCAGGTGCTGTTAAATGATTTAAAGAGTGAAATTATCACTGATTCAGATTTTGTGTGTGACGATATTTATAACTGGTACTGTTCACAAGGCATCAGTGCCCACTCTTCCTTATGGCTAATCTGATTTGTGGAATTTTCTACACCTCTTTGACGTGAATGGTTAATTTCACTATCATCGAGCACGCATCACGTTGTTCACTGGTTGCAAGGAAAATTCTGAAAAGAAGTACAGCGGATGGCAAACATGTTCATGATTGCAAGACTCAAAAATGAATGTGTGACGGAACACTTTTGAGGACAATACACATTTATCGGCATTCAAGACCAGCTCGAAGCGATCCGCCAATATTCACCACTAACATTCTGTTCGTTTCTCTATTCCCAATTATCACCATCCCATTGGTATAGCCCATTCACGGTCAATACACACTTTTCTGAAGCCCTGCTAAAGTTCTACTTACAGTATATCTCTCCGTTTCGTGCAAAGAAAGCTTAACCCCGAGGAGCATGCATATATATACTCGGGGCGACAGTTACATGGATTTTTTTTTTTTTTTTAAGAGAACAATATAACACGTTTGTGGTTTTACTGTTTCGCTGGACTCTACTGGAATCTAAGTAAAAAAAAATTACAACTATATAGTCAACATTTAAGTTCGTAAGAATAAAACTGATCATTTTAATAATTTCTCAAATAAACGCGATGGATTATACAACCGGTTACATTTGTCGCGACACATCAATTGGCACACAGTCAATGCGCGACTCCATTGGCCGACCGCCAGCCAATAATAAACGTTGTACAGTACAGTAATCGTGCCCGGCGTAGCCAGGACCAACAGGACGAAGGCAAGTGGAAAAACAGAGACNAAACGTTGTACAGTACAGTAATCGTGCCCGGCGTAGCCAGGACCAACAGGACGAAGGCAAGTGGAAAAACAGAGACAAACACAATTGATATTGCTGTAGTGGAAAATATAGGCAAGCTCACTTCAATCTTGCCTACGGTGCCAGTAAATTTGTGTAGTCCTAAAGGGTTAACTGAGTCTGGAAATTTACACCAAAAGGACAACGCACTGCATTCGTGCCCACTCAACGTAATAATATTTTACACGAGAACTATTTCTTACTAGGCATTTCCAACACAACTATTTTCTCACTGTTTTTGTTCATATTAACTGCATACGAGATATTCTAATTTATAGATTAATAAGTTACAAATAAAATTTCTATTTAACCAGAAAAAAAGTAATTATATGATGACAAGTATAAAAAGCTTGTGAAACATATAATATTTAGAAAACCGCCAAACACGACATGCATGGGGTGGTTTTTCAAAGGTTTGGTTTAAAAAAAAATGAAAGATACCGGGAAGATTATACACAGCACACCGGATACTTTGGGGAAGAGAATTTCGCGACTTCGACATCCTGTAGAATGGACTCCACTCTGCTGTCCTATATATTTTCGAGCCTCGGCTGTTTGTTTCTTGGTTGCTATCCCAGTGCGGTAGTCATTTTTCCTCAGGCCACAGGTTACACAGTATTCGGGCCTTGTTTTCTTGCAAGTGCCGGCTCGGTGTTCGTCCTGGTCATGCCTGATAAAATACGGCACAATGGTTAGGGGTAGTGAAATTTCACGAAATGATTTCAAGACAAGTTATATTCAAAAAACAATGTAGGGTCGTATACATTTCTTGATTGGCTGAATTACGTTTTGACACGTGTTAACTGTCTGCACACGAATCACGCAGGAGCCGTGCCAACGTCACCGAATTCTGAGTGGCCCAGTCAAATATGAAAACTGCTTCCCAAGCAGACAGCAACCAATGGCAATATAAAAAACTGCTGTTGGGTGCTTATCGTATTGAAGTCTACCATGTACTCATATTTTTTTTCGCGAAAAATCACTAGCTTTGTGTATTCCGAGTTGAACGCAACGACTGCCGTGCTCTCGGTAGAGTTGGCAGCGATGTGCGGGCATACTAACACAGAACAGGTAATCATACAGAAGTATAATGGCGTGGTGTTTGCTTTGGTGTGGATGTGTCCATTCGTTGAATGGGTGAGTGAGACTCTGTAACTGGCCTTGCGTCTGAATGACTACTGCATAATTCGAACGGTTCCCAATAGGCCGTATAGCCGAATGGCAAGTATGTTACCAAGAGTTAACGGACGAACGGTGTTCCAACATTTTGTTGGCCAGTGAAGCCACTTTTCTGGCGTGTGCGTCAGAGTTCGCGAAATATACGACTGTTTCACTTACGTATTCTTACGTATAAACTGCTCGCGGATTATTCACACTTTTTAAATCACACCGTTGAAAGATTATCGTACGTATTACGTTGTTCTCAAATATCTAATGTATAACAAGCAGTTTTATACTTCTGTTAACTTAAAAGTATCTTATTTTTGGTTAAATTGAACTTTTACTTGTGTTTTATATATAAATTTTAATATTCCATTTATACTTCATATGTATAAAACCCGGGAGAATGTAGGTGTTCTGGTTAGGCCTAGTAAGAAATAGCTCTTATGTACAATATTATTACACTGAGTGCGCACGAATGCGGTGCGCTGTCCCTTTGGTGTAATTTTGTAGACTCAGTTAAGCTTCGTTTGCATGAGGCGGAGAAATATCCTGAAAGTAGAACTTGCGCAGGGCTTCAGAAAAGTTGGAAAGTAACCGTGAATGGATTATACTCTGAGACCTGTACGTACACTGCGCTGACTGAGAGTACATACCTCAATTTTACTGCCACTGAGGGCAGGGCTGGGTTTTAGATCTGGCGGAGATTAGCCACCTGGCATAGTAAGACCACACGGCGATGATAAGTATAGGCTAAAAATGTCGTGAGTTTAGGTAGTTCATGTGGTTAGACTTCACAATCGTTCGTATACTTAAACTGATGTCAACTCTTGCTGCCACACGGAGGCCGTGTTTGGGATCGCATTTCATTGCATGGAGAACGAGGTGCCAAATCAATCGTTCAGAAACTACAAAAATAACACAAATTCACGTCCACCAATAAAACAGTGAACCATACAAATAGCGGTTATAGTCTATTCGCGGTTTCTTCACACATTTTGAATCAAACCTTTGGAAAATCAAACCATATGACGTGCTTGGTTGTTTCATAAATATGACATGTACCACAAGCGTTTTATACTTGTGTTAACATAAAAATACCTTAATTTTTATTCAATTGGAATTTTACTTATATTTTATCTATAAACTATAACAGTTAACATTTATAATCAATGCATATTAAAACAGGAAGTCCGTAGGTTGTGTTGGTAATACCTAGTAAGAAATAGCCCTCATTCAAAAGATTATTACACTGAGTGTGCACGAATGCGGTGCACTGTACCTTTGGTGTAATTTTGTAGAGTTGGTTAACCCTTGTTTGCATAGCCGGAGGAATATCCCGAAAGTAGAACTTCAGCAGGGCTTCAGAAAAGTTGGAAGTAACCTTCAATGGACTATGTCAGTTTATCAATCTCATTCATGTATTTAATGGTCGAGAGTTTATTTCATCCCTTTGTTATATTTTTATGAGTATATTTCTCATCTTATGCTCTTTGTNGTATTTAATGGTCGAGAGTTTATTTCATCCCTTTGTTATATTTTTATGAGTATATTTCTCATCTTATGCTCTTTGTTTGCCAGACTTAAGAATGAAACTAATTGTATAAATGTAGAAGAATTCAAAATTGAGAGAATATATATAAATGATTACCCGTATGGCATACAGGTATCGTATTGAAAGTTTTAGAATAATCCAATAACGAATGTGGATTTTAAAGAAGTGTTCTGGAGTACCAATAGAAGTAGAATCTTTTAGCGAAGAACAGGTGTCCCAGTAGTATACATAAAAAGCATTTAGGACCACTTTTCAACCACTTTTAAAGTAACTAAGAATACTATCAAATAATTTAAAAAAATCATAATTAAAAATTTAATTTTTTAATTTAGTAATTAAAATTATTATAAACTAATTTAAATTAAGCAAATAATTTTAATAACTTAATTTAATAACTCATNTAATTTAGTAATTAAAATTATTATAAACTAATTTAAATTAAGCAAATAATTTTAATAACTTAATTTAATAACTCATATTAATTTTTTTAAATTAAACTTTGAAAATAATTTTTAAATTTTTTAGCATTCAATATTTAATTTTTAAACTAAATTTTTTTATTTAGGCAAAGAGAAGCCCAAATTTAGGCCGTAAACATTACATGTTTTAATTCATAATCGGAATTCAATTTTTAAGTTTGAAAAAAATAATTTCAATTAAAATTAATATTTATTAAAATTAATTATTAAAATAATATTTAATTTATATTATTAAATAACTATCCTAATTATTACATTTAAAAAATTAATTAACTAATAAAATTTACATTTAATTCTTAGATAATAATTTTAGTTAAATGAAAAGTGGCCCTAAATGCTTCTTTGTCCCTACTGATGATAAGTCGATAAAGGTACGCGAGTAAAGTCTTGTTATTATAGTGCCAGGTAGACGTCTGGGCGAGACTCAGAGGGGGCGAGTGGCGAGAACGTAGTAAGGCGGGAAAAAATGCGCACGCAGCGCTGGTCATTGTATCTGCTGTCTCACCAACGTCAGGCGGTGAGTCCTTACGGCTGTTATCGAGGGTTGAAGTCCGGATGTTTGTGGGACCACGCATATGCTGCTGGGTCTTTCTGTTGTCTCTCGGCTACAGACCGGTCCACGACGAGCTACACGCTCAAGTCCATTCACGGCTACTTCCAACTTTTGTGAAGCCCTGCTGAAGTTCTACTTCCAGGATATTCGTCCGCCTCGAGCAAACGAAGATTCGCAGAGTTCTAGGAAATTACACCGAAGGGGCATCGCACCGCATTCGTGCGTACTCAGCTTAACAATATTTTGTATAATAGATATTCCTTACTGTTTTTATTCATACTAATTATAAATAAATATTATGTAATTTATGGGGTAAAATTAAAATTGAATTTAATATAAAATACGGTAGTTTTATGTTAACACAAGTAAAAAACGCTTGCGGTACATATCACATTTATGAAACAACCATACACGTCATAAATGGCGTGATTTTTCAAGGCTTTGATTCAAAAAGTGTGAGGAAACCGCGAATAGACTACAGCGAGCTTGAAGCAACTCGTGTGCCCGGACGCCCACGACGGCCGCTGAGTCGGCGGCGAGAGTTGACGGTTGCAGGGCGCGCCGAGGTAGGCCCCGGGGGTCGGCGCACTGTACATAATTGCCGGGCAGGAAAATGGCAAGNACTCGTGTGCCCGGACGCCCACGACGGCCGCTGAGTCGGCGGCGAGAGTTGACGGTTGCAGGGCGCGCCGAGGTAGGCCCCGGGGGTCGGCGCACTGTACATAATTGCCGGGCAGGAAAATGGCAAGGTGACCGACAGGAAGGTGGCGATAAGGCCCACCACATCCGGCCTCGGCTTGCGACCCGGGCTTCCCGCCACCTTGCCCGACGTAAACCTGGCCGCGCGCGACGCGAACGTGCTGGGCCCTCTACGTACACCAAATGCACTCCCACAAGTGAGAGAACATCCTTTGGTGCCAAGCGATCGCCCGTAGTAAACTTAACTTTCCGTGGAGTTTGTGAGTATTATGGCCTGCCTGCTACCATGTCCTCGCCATTTCCACCCCTTTCGGAATTCAGCTCTTTGATCTCAACGGACCTCGTAGTCGGACGTTGGCGCCCTCTATCAGTGAAGCGATCAAGGAAGATACCCGTTTCCCAGCTGCTAAGCTGGTTGGCATAGTGGTAGCTCGGCGTAGCCCAGTTTGCTTGAAACCAGGGAACTCTTGTGAAATTAGCATCGTATAGTCCATTCACGGTTACTTCCAACTTTTCTGAAGCCCTGCTAAAGTTCTACTTCCAGGATATTTTTCCGCCTCGTGCAAACAAAGCTCAACATAGTTTGGAAAATTACACCGAAGGGACACGGTACCTCATTCATGCGCACTCAGTGTTAATATTTTGCATACGAACTATTTATTACTAGACGTTACCAATACGCCTATTTTCTCTCTGGGTTTATTCTCATGATAATAAATTTAATATTATAAATCATAAATAAAATATAAGCAAAACTTCAATTTATTCGAAATACATTTATGTTACCAGATATAAAATGCTTGTGATACACGACATATTCAGATAATAAACAAGCACGTCATACATGGGTTGATTTTACGTAGGTGTGATTTAAAAAATGTGAAGAAACCACGAATAGACTATATATAGTATGTGATACTCGTACTACCACAGTCAGCAAGTTCGTGGACTGACTGGCGTCCCGATTGTAGTCAACCACGCAACACGGAGTTCACAGACTTATTGTCGGTACCACGTATACGTGGAGTAGCTGCAGGATTTTCGGACCATTAAACCCAGGGGAGTGATATAACTCGATAATTGAACTGGTTTTCAGGTGCTCATACTTCAATAATGTTCTTGGCGCGTTTCCTAGGCGGTGTCGCCCGGGGTCGTCGGACTGCAGAGGCGTGTGGCGAGAGCGGACGACACGCCGCGGCGCTGGAAATTACTCCTGCCGACAGTAATTGACCTCTGCGGTGACCCCGCATCACGGCGCGAGGTAGCTGCCCACCGCTGCGGCCGTGTCACACCGGGGCAGCGCAGTGCCAGTGCGGTGCGTCTGCTTCACACTCGCCGCGCCGAGCCGAACACGCGCTCGCGCNCACACCGGGGCAGCGCAGTGCCAGTGCGGTGCGTCTGCTTCACACTCGCCGCGCCGAGCCGAACACGCGCTCGCGCCTCTCATCCACTCCGTCGGGGATAGACAGCGGACTTGACGAGTTCATCCGACGGCGAGCTGTCTTTCGCGAAAAGATCTATGCGCAGGCTATACTTCGGGACACCCGAATTTCGCGAAAATATTTCACGACCAGTTGTATTTCATAACAGTGAAGATTAGATCCACTTTCTTGATCGGATGATCTAGGTATAACGCGTCTAAGGTGTTTGCCCGCGAATCACAGACGTACAGTATCGGAGTTGCATTATAATTTTGATTGGCCAGTCAAGTAAAAAAAATGTCTTCTCATTAAAAAAAACTCCGCCAATAATAAAACGAAAACTGATAGTATGCCAGAAGAGTATTGACATTTAGCATATGCGTAAATCTTTTCGCGAAATTCGGATGTCCTTAATACTTCAACTTCGCACGTGCATACTTGCAAATTCCGTTTGACCATTGGCCGCGTGTCTGTGCAATAAATCAGAATTGAGTTATCTTGACGCTGAACGTCGGTAATTGACTGGCAGACACCTAAGACGCATCAGAGGTGAAATTATCCAACCACAAAATAGGTTCTGAAATAACGTGTTTTGCAGTACAACTAGTTGTCGAATCTTTTCGCGGATAACTGGTGGCCATACTCATACGTTTCAGTTATTTCTGTCAATGGAACACAGTTCATTAGCGTGATCTGATCCGCAGAGACGACAGTTTATTGCTGATAAATTCGATTGTTTCCTAAGATCGAACGTACACATTACCGACATCTTTATCGGCTCTCATGCATGTATGAGCCTACTATCCCATTTCATTGAGGGCCAACGAGGAATCTAACACTCTAAAGCAGAACGTTTGTGATTGCTTTGCAAAGAACTTAGACGAGTATAAAAGTTTCCCATTTAATAATAAAAGTGTAAACTAGCTAAAGTGTCATCGAATATATGTTGGCTCCAAAAATTCCCTCGATTTTCAAGTGTCTGTATTGATCGGACTTATTACCGCACGTATTAATGCAGGCAGGTTAATAATTCAAAGGCGACGGCATATTAAACTAGCCTAAAGTAACGGATACAAGACACACACATCCGTAGCACAGAGCAGGTAAGCATACAGAAGTAGAACAGCCTCTTGTACCGCGAGCTCCTGCCGCACACGCAAAATAACGCCACTGGTAAGTAACACGTCGGAACGCTTTTCACCGATCAGCGCCTGGTAACCTACTTACCAACCGGTAGCACGCCCAATACGGAGTATTTCGAAGCTCGCATTAGCCAGTCAGACACAAGACCCATCTCAACGGACTCATGAAGCCAATCAGCGAATAGATACGCCCACATTGTAAAAAATATATTGTGGAAATTACCTGACGATTGTAAGGTGATATCCGCAAACTTGCTTGAGGAACATATTTTCTTTTACATCTAAGATAGAATTACCGCACTCTGGAGTAAAAATCACTTGCATGGAAAATCAGTGGAAAACCCCATACATGGATGGGAAAATTACCTTACGACGTGTGCATCTCTTCAGCATTGTGGGGCCACGGTTGCTGAAAGGTTAGTGCACCCGCCTCCCACCATGGCGAACAATGTTCAATCCCCGGCCGGGCCACTCCCAGATTTTCGCATGTTGGAATCGTGCCGGACGATGCCGCTGGTCGGCGGGTTTTCTCAAAAATATCCCGTTTCCCCCGCCCTTTCATTCCGGCGCTGCTCCATACTCACCTCGCTTTACCTTCATCGGCTCTCAAGACCTCGCTGTTAAGAAGCGCCCAAATATCTTCACTCACTCACTCACTCACACTCCTCAGCACTGTCTCAACATCTCGATGGGATGGCGGAAGGAAGAAACTAAACGAGGCGCCATGTTGGACAGCTTGTAAAACTTTGTTCGTTAAGGCAGGCGTACTGCCAAGCAATAAAAAATAATTTTAAGGTTGAAAATCTGTAAAATACAATTATTAAATAGTTACAAATGGAAACATTGTGGAAAAAAAAAAAGAAATAAGAAAATTCGTAAGAAACTGTGGAAAACGGATAGCTTTTTGTTCCCGTGTTCAAATCTCAATATGCACATTTATCTTTACCCTCGCAATTTTTACGTCAAGGGAATTATCAGAAGACTAAGAAAGGTATTGAATTCGAAGCACTAATAAAGCCATAAGAAATTCTGCACAAACTTTGCATTGTACCGCACAAAAGTAACTCTAATTAAGTCCTTCTTAATTGTCTCTGTTTGATTACAGTCAATTAACTCATACTCATTATTAATACGTGTTCAGTCTATTTGTTGCCACCATTTGTAATGTCTGTCACTCACGCATCTAGTCCAATAGTCCAGTCTGCCAGCCGCACTCTTCACTGTTTGATACTCGCAGTCGAAGATTTCCCTTCCGCTTGTCACTTCTCTCGCTACTCGTCTTCTATAGCTCAGAACTCAGCCACTCATTCCTCATCAACCCCTCGGCTCGGANGTGTCACTTCTCTCGCTACTCGTCTTCTATAGCTCAGAACTCAGCCACTCATTCCTCATCAACCCCTCGGCTCGGAGGCCTGTCACACTTTTATATCGTTCACCCTGACCATCTGGAATATTCAACACAGCCCGAGTCACGCGGAGAGAACGAGGTCAGTAATCCAGAGCATTCTTCAGATAAACGCAGAAATCAATACAACCAGGGTCATCAGCGCGCACGGCAAAAAAAAATATATCGTGTCGGCTTGCTTTCTGTAACAGATACGCAGCAACCGACTATCGCTCGCCTGTTCATTCAAAACAATCCTTTAATTTGCTGCCGCCGCTATCGCATAAGTGATAGAATTAGCACATTTGTAAAAGTGTTCACTTTTCCAACAATTCCTGAGTTTCAGTTGACCGACGCATGAAGAAACTTATCAAGCCAACGACAATGTTAATTGACGTATGGAGGAAGAATACACAATGAGCATACAAATAGGTCAAGTAGATATTGAGCAGGGCTTTCTAAAGAGCTCAGTTTACCGTGGACAGCCTTTACTTGCCCAAAGTCACTGCCTGTCGCATGTTCACTGGTTGCTGCATTTTCGACAAGTCATGATTTTTTTCAACCGGATTTCACTTGAGTTTTTTTACATTTCGTTAATAGCTAACAGCCCTTCGTCACTTGTATAATACGCCGTGCTTCAGTCACGAAATAACGAAAGTGAATGCGTCTCAAACTTTAGCTCGTCATCAAATGCATGTATGAATTTTCCCGGTCTTATGAAAGGAACCTGAGATTTCCGCGTTACGATATCCAGTAAATTGTTTGATTTAATTATTTGACTTTTTTCTGCAAACAAGCGACACGGTCGATTCTTCGTGGCCAAAGCAAACAGGGACAAAAATTGTTTAATACGGCCCATTGTTCTTGTGCGTGCGGAAATGGAAAGTTTACCTCGTCACCAAGTTACAACGTGGAAATATCACGTGGCAAAAATTAAATAAATGAAACAATAAAAAGCAACAGTGGCCATCAGTCAACGTTGCATAAAGAACTCATTTTCACATCAGTATGTTATTACGTGCGTTTTAAACTTTGGTTACTATCCTATCGCAACTCGGGCTAAGCCTGCGTTGCAAGGGAAATTACTTTGACCTACAGGACAACTCTCGCATGGACTTAACTCCACTGCTTCGCTACCGTTTGTCAGTATCTTGAAAGGATATTATACCTCGTCAACAAGTCAGTTCTGTAAACGAGGGGGAAAAAATTACTAACTACTGAAATGGTAACGATGATTTGTTAATTATGTTACACGTGTATAAGGCCACTCTGATTGGGACTAACGCTCCCCTTGCCGCTCTATTAGCTACCAGTCAGGCAGTAATGAACTTTGCACAATACGGTAGGAGTTTCCTATGTAATCGAAAGGTGTAGTCCATTCGCGGTTATTTCCAACTTTTCTGAAACCCTGCTTAAATTTTACTCGTGCAAACAAAGCTTAGGAAATCACACCAGAGGGCCAGCGCACCGCATTCGTGCGCACTCACTTTAATAATATTTTGCTAGAGAACTTATTTCTCACTAGGCATTACCAATACATATTTTCTCTCTCTGTTTTTATTCGTATTAGCAAGGAATGAATTAATGACATTTATAAATAAAACTTAAGTATAAAAGTTCAGTTTAAACAAAAATAAGGTATTTTTTATGGTAAAAGAAGTATAAAACGCTTTTTATAAGTGGTATATTTAGGAAACAAACCGAACATGTCATATATGGGGTGATTTTTCAAAGGTTTGATTCAAAAAGTGTGAAGAAACCGCGAATAGCCCAGATGTTGAAATCAAGAAGTAATGTGAGGAAGAGGGAGGAAATTGAGTGGTGAGGTTTAGACGGCTCTCAACAGCGAAATCTTGAGAGCCGATGAAGGTGAAGTGAAGAGAATGCAAAGGCGGAATGCAAAGACGGAGCAAACCGGAGATCCCCGAGAAAACCCGGTGACCAGCAGCATCGTCCGGCACGATCCCCACGTGGGAAGGGATGAAATAATTCCACATTTCAACATTTAAAAAACACTTCGCGTATATGGTAGTAAAACGTACAGTGAACTCAGGCACATTTCTCGAAAAACGTTACTGGTTCTTAATGACAAGGCGACTTACACCGCACAATTCACCAGCTTATTTATCCACGATGTAACTCGCTGTAAAAATATACTGTGTAATCTCGGTGGATAAAATGAAGTTTCCGACTAACTGACTGACTGACTCACTCACTCATAAAAGCACAGCCAAAACCGCTGGGCGCAAAATAATGAAAATTTAGGAATGGCTTTCCCTTAGGGTGCAGGTACCCGAATAAAGAATTTTTCAAAATTCGATTCTTGAGAGAGTTAAAGAAGTAAAATATGCTTTCAAAGACTTCAGAATAGATAATTAACCGGATGAGATATCGCTGTACTCCTAGCTTCAAAAGGTAGCATATACAAATACCCAACAACCAATTTCATGATTTTTTTTTTAAATTCAACACGTAAGAACGTGAAAAAAGGGTAAAATTTGTTTTCCAAGAATACTCAATAACGCATTAATGCGATCATATATCATTACTCTGTATACTTCACAAGGTAGCCTACACTAATACCTAAATACCTGTTTAAGGAATGTATGGACTTCAACCCCTAAAACGGTGAAAAGGGGTCAAATGTGTTTTAGAGGACTCCTCAATAGCTCACTAACCCGATGAGATATCATGTGGTCTTAGTTTCAAAAATAATGCAAATAAATAGGCTAAAAACAAAGTTGAGTATTTTTTTTTAACTCAGCACCTAAGGCGGTAAAAAAGGTTCAAATGTGTTTTTGAGGACGCTTAAATAACTCCTTAACGCGACAATATATCGGTATTATCTTTGCTTAACCTGGCTTCCTGTATAAATGTTCAAAACTTAATTTAAAGATTTTATGACATTTAATTTGTTACAGGACGAAAAGGGGTAAAGTGTGATTTGCGAATACTTCTCGGTAGCTCACTGCCCCGATAAGATATCGTTATGCTCTTTGTTTTAAATGTTGGCTATATGAATACCTAAAAGCTAATTTAAGCAATTTTTCTAAATTAAAATCCTTAAGAAGGTGAAAAAGGTGGTCCGAAGGTGTTTCGATTATGTTACCTACATTTCATCGTTCCCATGCCCGTGCCCTTCAAATCAACATGTTTTGTATTATCTTATCAAACTAAAAATNTTACCTACATTTCATCGTTCCCATGCCCGTGCCCTTCAAATCAACATGTTTTGTATTATCTTATCAAACTAAAAATGAACGAAATTAAATTAAAACAGTCTCTTGCTGAAAAAAGAAGTTTCATTTTCTTTACAGTCGTATAAAAATGTTGCCAGTAATGAGAAGGGCCAATAAAAAAAATATCTTATTTTAGTAGACTGCACTGTTAGTGAAATACATCGCGCTATGTTATTTTCCTTATACTGTTCNTAAAAAAATATCTTATTTTAGTAGACTGCACTGTTAGTGAAATACATCGCGCTATGTTATTTTCCTTATACTGTTCTATATACGGTTGTAAATCACATTTTATACTCTGGTAAATGCGTAATTTTCGATGAAGAGTGAATCGGGGTATAGTGCCCATTGCGTTTCAACATTCATTTGATTTGATCTTTTTAAATAAAGCTGTCAGAACTATCAACTTGCAGATCGCCTAGAAAACTGCTAAAATCACATGTTATAACAATGGCTAGGATGTTTTTTTATAATTATTTTCCAATTAAATCAGAGCTTTGTTTCAGAAAAGTAATATTTAACGTAACTTAGTAGCATTAGTACTAGAAATGCTCAGAAAAACAAGTTATCCTATTTCTAGTGTATTATTTTTTAATGAATCAACAAATAGTTGCATGCATATTGCCATACAAGATGATATGAGAATTGAGCAACGTTTACAATATAATCAGCATAGCTTGCTTAAGTTGTTCGAAGGGGTAGAAATGGAGTACAAACATGCGGACACAGTTGTAAAAATTAATGATGCAGTCCATTGCCCTGGGGAGTTCACTAACAGCAAATACACGCTCAAGGTTGAGGTTCCATTAATGTTACCGCAAAAACGCTGCAATAACACCAGGCTCCAATTGAAGGCTTGATAAAAAATATGTATTCGAGACCAGAGTCTTCACTGGATATGCACAGAAAAGGCAGGGGGGAGGGGGGATAAGTTTTCTTAGAGCGCAGACTACTCGTGCTACCCGAGTTACCCTTTCGAATTCAAGAGATTGCAATTTCCCCTCAGTCGCTAAAGGTGACAGACAGAGATTTGAGAGAGGTGGACAACTTCCCATATGGGCAGCTCTACGTGGCCTGCTCCAGAGTGAACTCACATAGAGGTTGTTCACGGTAAACTGAGCACTTTTGAAAACGCTGCTTAATATACACTTGTATGCACATTGTGTATTCTCTCGTAGCATGTAAAATTAACATTCTATCTATAATGCCCTGAAGAATTCTGGGCAGCAAAAAGAGGAACGAACCAAATGCAGCCCTGTGAAGAGAGAAGTCATTGTATAAATTATGGTGGCTTGAGCACAAAGAGAACTGTGACCCAAGTCTGCAGGTCAGTGAAATTACATTTTCCCATATATATTAATGGTACTACTGTGTCCAATGCCAGTCCCAAATCGTCTCATCGGCATGCTGGGCTCTTCTCCAAGGTCACCGACCAGTGATAGGCGGGAATGCCGGTCAAGGAGATAAAGGTTTCTAAAAATCTTTCGGCTTGAAAGTCGGTCTGGACTTCAGGGAACGTCTTGCTGACGGACACCAAAGCGCTACCAAGTCGAGTCACGGAGGGTGATTCCGCTATGGTTTGCCAACGCATTTCGTAACATGAATTGTGAATGTACTGTACGAATACCATCAGAACTGGGTCAAACCAAATTTTTAAAACGTAGATTATTACTTTTATTATTCAAATGGGTGTTCCAGCAAATGCGGTGATGAAAACATNGGTCGGATCAGTATACACCGACTGATAAAAAAAGTGATGACTCAGAAGGAATATCCCGAACTGGACGTTTTTTGGTACTCATAGATGCCTTCACTGGGTATGTAAATGATTAGAGTTAAATGATATGTAACGTTTATAAAAGGCCACCAAAGTGAAATAGCGTTGTAAAGCGTGTGCGGAGCGTCAGACAGTCAGCACAATAAGAAAAGACCGCCGATCGCAGAGAATACCTCAGACGATAGACAGCGGCTGCATCGTGAACACGCAGGAGACTGGGCGGACGTATCGTGCAATTGCCCGGGCATGTGGGTTATCGCGATGTTACAACGGGTCAGATGTTAGAACATATGCGAATGTGAGGGCACCCGCGCAAATAGTAAGGATCCCGGTCGGACAAACAGACCACGCCAAGGGAGGATCGTCGTATTGTGCGCTGAGCATTACGCAACCTCGGGGCATCTGCACCTGCCATTCTAAAAGGGTCATCTGGACACTTTACAACACCCCCGTGTTACCCCACATCATGTCTATATGACTAAAGTCAGGCGGACTAGAGGTTCACCGTCCTATGCGTACGAAGATTAACAGCAGAACATAGACGGCGACTCTTGCAGTGGTGGATAGGAAAGTTGATATCGGAAAAAACAATCAATATAATTTATATCGGATATTTATAAAAGTATTGTTTTACAGAACGATAAATCGAAAGAAAAATATCGATTTTTCGGTACATCGGGATTTATTATGTTATGTATTAAAGGACTTCAAAAAAGTTGTAATGCGTTGTCCCCGGATCTGTCCCCGGTAGAACATGTACGAGATCAGCTCGGACGTCAATTGTAATCATTGCAGTCAAGTGGAGTGAAGTGGAGAGATTTGGGCGGCTCGTAACATGGAGGTCTTGAGAACCAACGCGGGTGAAGTGAGGTGAATATGGAGCAGCGCCGGAATGCTATGACGGGGGAAAGGGGAGATCCTTGAGAAAACACGCCGACCAGTGACATCGTCCGGCACGATTCCCACATGCGAAAGTCCGGTGACCCGACCGAGGATTGAATCCGGTTCGCCTTAGTAGGAGGCGAGCAGGCTTACCACTGCGGCCGTTTTTAATGATAAAAGTTAATTAAATTATGTGTATGATGATAGCAAAAAACTAGGTGGGAAGGGGCTGATGATAACGGATCTCATAACCTCCCAAATACAAGTACAGTAGGCCTACGTCGAAACATTTTTAGCTGTTTCAGCTTTCACGTTTCGCTGGAATATTTATACCTGATATAGTTAATTAGATGAACTAAGGACAATGCACGGTAAGTTTTTTTACACAGAAATGTATTACGGTTGTTATTAACGCCACATAAGCTGATCTAAAAGGACACACAAAAGCGGCACAGGTATCTGTAGTCAGCCTGGCATTCGAACGCGGTACGTGGACCACGGAGAACCGCCTTTAGAAAAGAAAACAGGATTGGGAATTTTTCACGTAAAATGAATTACTGCGAATGAAGTATGAACGACAACATGCTAACGACTGCGGGACGACAAACGGCGGGAGTAACGGCGTGAAACAGGCGGCCGAACGCCGCCGATAACAGACCAACAGAAGCCTTGGTTGGGGGGAGGGGGAGGACAACAAATTGGTGAACAAACTGCAGCGGTGGAAGGAAGCGGACAATAGAAGCAATTAACGGAATAAAAGCCAGAAGGTGGGGTATACACCGCGTGCGGGCCGGAGGAAGTAATAATTGGATAAGCACGGGGAGCAATAAACTGGCGAGTGGCCCGGCTGATTGATGGCGCAGTCGCGGGTTGTCTGCTCCCTCGTTTGAGAGGGCACGTTTGGGTCTCGTCAGGGCGGCGACGGAAACAGGCTCGGCGCCCTGCGAAAACGGCGCGCCACTTCGGCTCCAGACGCAGAATAGCGCGCCGTGCAGAAGCACTGTCGGGCAAATCCAAAGCAGCGACAGGGTGTTACTTCATCCAGTCGGTGTCTAGATGTGCAATACTTATGGCTAGGGACCAGTGACGTGTTGCAAGGTAAACTGTTGCTTGCTTAGTGCCGTACACACTCGACGCTCGCAGCAGGAACCAGCAACCAGAGTGGAGCCGAGAGAAACTGAATGTACTGCGGCCACTCACGAGAGAGCGGCGAGGCGCACGTTACACACGTGCTGCGACGTAAAATGTCCTACTACGTTTAAGTGGCTGATGTGTAAATTAGCAAACTATTAGGTATACCTTGCGACAAATTCACCAAACGCCGCTGCCAGGGAATAAAAAATTTCGCGAATTAATTTAAGGACAAGCTAAACCTGAACCACGTGTGTATTTCTGTTTTGTTTGCGATTGGATGCCCAGATTGCTAGACACGCTCAGGTGAACTCTGAGCCAACAGCAGACCTCCAAGGAAACAAGCATCGACTCCCGTGCCACCTGGTCTGAGGTAGAACTGTTGACACACTGGGGCAGCAGCCAATGGACAGAAAGCTGAAGCTCAAAAATACATAGGACCGTGGAGTTTAGCCTACAGGTCTTTGAAATCCGCGAAATTTTCCTGTCCTCACCTATAGGGAATCACTAGTAGAAATTTTTACGCGGCTCAAGGTTACGTCAAATCGTTAGGAAGCATTGCGACGGTACATACCAGAGACTACGATATGCATTCCCGAAAAGTTTAATTTCTCTCAAAGTAGATATGTGATAATAATAATAATAGTGATGCGTATAACCCTCTTATCCATAAGGCCCTCCGGGTTTTCTCTTTTGCGACTATCTATTCATGTTATACATTTCTAAATATTAGTAAAATATGGTGTTATTTATATACTGTTAATAAAATCTACACTGCCAAGACAACGCTTAAACTTTCAACAAGTGAAACATACTTTAAAATAATATCTTCTCGACAATTAAAATAGGCAATTAAATCAAATATTCCACCAAAAGTCATTTACAACATATTAAAACCGTTATCTTTAATAAAATTGGTTATATATGTTAAACACTTGGGAATCTCCGCAGGAGGGAATGGTGACTATTAGCCTGGTTTTTTTTATGCCAGTTGACACGGGGAGCCACGTGGAGGCTGTCACCCAGACCCATTACTCCCTCCTGTAGTTATTTTAGTTATTCTATAATTTATACTTACATTATAGTTTTAACTATTTACATAAACAATTTTAAAATGTTAAAAAGTATACATCTACCATTATTAAATTCTATACGATACTATACAACACAATACAAAATACCATACTAAGATTCACTCTGACGTAGTCAAGACCCATTACCTAATATTTTTCCCACTCCAAAACAAGGTTTTCATTGTTCCCTGACAGCCTTGCCAGCGAGCGTGGCGCTACCGGGGCCCTTGCCCAGTAAACTGGGCGCCCCACTGGCCTCGCCTGTCACGGCCATCAACTACTTGCCTTGTCTCCCCCCCCCCTTTTTTTTCCCTTCCTAATCTAGCATATCATCGTTCATGCTCTTGACTATTAAATATATATCTTCAACAAACTTCTCAATATCCTTATATACCTCTGCATAATATATTATTTTGTACTTTACCAACGGCCATTGTTCTTCTATTCTTATTAAAATTCTTCTCTATGCTTCTCTCTCTGTTTCGAACCTTTTACATACATATAGAGCATGGTAACTGTTCTGTTCACCATTGCCGCAGTCATACATATCATCATTTATCTTATTTATCCGTTTTAAGTAGCTCTTAAACTGTCCATGTCCACTTATAAATTTCTTTATATTTTTACTCATTGAAACCTTGCTATTATACCAGTTTTTGATGTTATTTACATAATTTCTAATCTCTATACTACCCTTCCTTATCTTCCCACTCTTTTTTCCAATTCTTTAATGCTATTTCATAGACTAGGTTCTTTATTTCTTTGATGCTAAAAACTTCTCCATCACCCAGTTTATTTATCCATCTTATGTTGTCTTGTGTGAAACCTTTGTAATCTGAACCATCTATGTTAATCTGTTTTTCTGTAAATTTCAACTTATATATCATATTTATATTGCATATTACATAATCGATCGGAAGTAATTTATTTAAAATAACTACTGCCCAGAAAGATGTGATGACCGTCATATCATGCAACTTTATGAGTATATATCTTTGTAAAGCTCTAAATTTTTTACTAATTATACATTTAAGATCTTCCCATCCAGAACTATTGATCCATATGTGATTGAACTGGCAAATATTTCTTTATATATAATATTTCTTAATGACGTGCTATATTAAGTGTATTTCCAGATTTTGTATTTCATTTGATAGCATAGTGTCTTGAGTTTTTCAGTTGAAATATATATGTGTGGCACAAACGAAAGTCTATTGTCAATTATTACACCTAAGTATCTGGTTTGTTTGATTATTTTTACATTTTTATTGCGGTATTTTACTACTGGTGGTCTTGTATCCATGTTACCTTTAACCACTATTCCAACTGTCTTGTCAATCGCTACCTTCAATTCATTTTTATCCACCCATGTCTTTAGTTTATCCATTTCATTATTACCCCTTAATTCAATACCTCTCCTGTTATCTCCAATAATTATCAAGCAGTCATCTGCAAATGCTACTTTCTCAACATTTCTACCTTTTTCTATATTTAAAAACTTGTTGAATACTAAATTCCATATTAAAGGGCCCAAAACCGAGCCTTGTGAGCATCCTCTATTCACCTCCTTTTCGTTTATTATAAAATCACTATAAAACCCAATACTTCTTTCCTTAAAGTAATCCAATAATAAATTCTTCTCTTTTATACCAATTTCTAGGTGTGCTATTTCTCTTCTTATACCGTTCCAATCCAGTGTGGAAAATGCGTTACTGATATCCATTAATATTAACAATACATATTTGGTGTCTATTTTATTTATTATATCTAATACTGTATACAATGCGTTCTCTGTGGATATAATTCTTCTGAAACCAAATTGATATTTATTTAGGACTATTTCTGTTTGTATTAGTATTCTATTTAAGATTATTCTTTCGAGTACTTTTCCCATAATCGGCAGCAGACATATGGGTATATAAGAACTTGANATAATCGGCAGCAGACATATGGGTCTATAAGAACTTGGGCTATCTTTTGGTTTGTTGTTACCCTTGTATAGAATTACTACAGCTGCTGATTTACATTCTTTAGGAAATATTCCTTTTCTTAGACAGATGTTCATTATATCTAAGATTTCTTCTTTTATTTCTTCCTAAAGTTCCCTTACGACTTCTACTGTGAATTTATCCTTTCCTGGTGCTTTCTTTAGTCCTCTATTTCTTATTGCCGTTTCCAACTCATTCATCTCTATTTCTCTAGTCTCACCAACGACATCTTCTTTCCTATCCAAAACTATTTCTTCATCTGTATTTTTGTCTGGTATTAATTTATTTATCAATATGGTGTAAGTCTCTTTCAAGCCTTTAGTATCTTTTCCTTCATCGAATATTGTCCCTATCTTCTCATATTTCTTTATTTTCTTTCTTACCATTTTATCTGGTACATCCAAACATTTTCTCTACTTTCCTTCTTAACGAATTCAATCAATTGATTTATCATGCTGTTTCTAATCATATGCTTGTATAACTTCCTTTCCCTTTTATATTCTTCCTTATATGCCATTTTAGCCTCACATGGACAACATCTCCTATAGATCCTACTCTTTCTTCTTACAGTCTGTTTCATCTCCCTTAATTCTTGATCACACCACCACACATTTCTTCCTTTTATCTAGTTTACCATTGCACTTGTTTTTTGGCTGCATGTCTCCGTTATTATTATTTTTAACCTGGATATTCTCTCTTCGATACTCCATTGTACAACTATTTCTTTATCTCTTCTTGTTAACAAAATAGTCATGTGACCCAATGCTGTGTACAATATCGGTGATATATTTTTGCAATTTGCGTTTTGCATTTCGTTAACTTCAAAGCCTCGCCTTGTTAGTTTTCCATGCAAGGGTGTTTTAATATGTTCATACATTTAAGCTATTATGATAAATAAACGTGTATCACAGTCATTATGAAGAAAGTTGTTATATATTTATGTAAAATGCACTTTATTCCTATTTTTAATAATATTTTTAACGTCTTTAACTAAACAGTTCCATAAAATGTTAATACAAAAAAATGCATTTTTTAAGGATTCCTGTACTTTTAATTTTATATTTATGCTTTTACACTTATATATTATATGTTAATACAAATAGCAGCATTGCATTCTGAGCAGGCGAATGTCGATGTATTACACCTGAAACCTTACAAAATACGAAACGGGAAATTCTTCCAAACCAATTGGAACACGGCCTCAGTCACTAATGTAACTAATACAGGTAATGTAACAAGTTTCTGTTTGACATTTGGCTGCTCCTCCCCACATTTATTTTATTGTATGTAACTTAGGTTGCAATATTATCGCATGAGTTACTTCTGGCCGTAATCTTCCAGCATATTGATAATGCTTCGCTGGGGGAAAAGGGATTACCGCGAGAAAACCCACCAGGCAATGCCAACATCCGTCAGTTTTCACATGCGAAAATCCGCGTTTCGGATCGCGCTGGTGGAAGACGAGCGATCCGACTACTACATTATGTGGCCCCTGTAACGGAAAGTTCAGAAATTAATTAAAAAGATATGAAATTGTAAAATGAAATTACTTTTTCTCATAATACATATTACAATTCATATTATTTAAAATTGGTAATATATAGTAATAAACTTTTATAAAGATAACAAACACTTATAATATTTGTATACCCTCTTAGATAATAATCTAACATTACATTACGTTATCAAACACAAATAATACGGGCGGGCCAATCGTTTAGTTTGAATGACAAAAGGCAAGTTCCAATCCATCAATTTTGGGGTTTAGGGTTTAGGAATTTAAGGTGGATGAATTCGAACATCACAGCACTACGCGCGACTGAGTTGGAAACTACATGCTTGCGAATGTACAGTCGTATTTTTCCGTAGACTAAATTAATTTTTTTCATTTCTTCGTCGCTTTCTGTAATTAAAATTTTATTTAAAACGATATCTAGTCGTCTTTTTCGGCTTTGGAAATATGGCATAAGAATCTTATTAACGTATTACTTGCGCACAAAATTACATTGGGATCCTTTAATTACCATTATTACCGTGCACTTTATTTAATATGGCAGAGACCTCCATTGGATTTCAGCCGAAACGCACCATACATGTGATACGTAAATAAACAACAGAAGACGACTTTACGAGTTATTAAATAATTTAGTGTAGCTACTCCACCTCAGTAAACTTCGACCGTAAATCATCAAATATTTATGGCTTAAACTTTGCCAAGCGGTCTATTTATTAACCTAAATAGCGAGCTCTTATCGGTTTAGAACACCGCTAATGTCTAAGAGATGTGCAGTATACGCAAAACAAAAGTGCGTAGATGAAGCTGAAATATTTCTTGTAAAATACAGATGCTTGCTCTGTGGGTATACATTACACATACACGCCGTATGTATATAAAAATGTGTACATGCATATAAAGCACACAATCCATTACAACTCAAGCTGGAAAAAATGGCTTCTCTTGCAAATAATGCAGTTTGAATCTATTTAGCACAGTTGTGTGCAAAACTTTTTAAAAACTGGTAACCATTGTTTCATATAAATATATGATCACTAGGTTATAACGCGCTAAGTTTTAGGTGAGAGAGCAGTTCGGTGTGTTGACCATAGTCAATAATCCGTCCTGACCACACATTTTACATATGGCGGAAGAATACACACTGTGTATACAAGTATATTTTAAGGAGGGCTTTCAAAAGTGCTCAGTTTATCATGAACAGCGTATAGGCAGGATAGAAAGACAGTCCGCTGACACCTGGTTACGTGGGGAGGAGCTTCGTTGCCGAACCCGCCCCAAGCCTGAGTTTCTACAAGCGAAGACACCGAGACTTGAAAATAGACAATCGGAGGTACTTTAATGCCTATATGAACAGTTAAAGAATATTTCGCGCAGAAACGGAGTTGTATGTTACGTAACAGTTAATACAATGGAATATTTAAAAGTAATTTCGCAACGGTATGGCAGGTCAAAAAATTTCCAACGTTTTAGCTTTTGTTTTTGGAAAACTTTAAGTAAGTTAGAAAGCAATGCTCTTGGAATATCCTTTTGAGGGGTTGGCCACTAGGATGGGTGTATGGTAAGGCCTGGCACGGTTTCACAGGGAACATCGTATGTCTTTTATACGTGTAGTGGAAAGGAGTGTAACTGTTTTGATGATTGCTTCCTTGGCAGTGGTTAGTATATATATATATAATAATTACATAAAATAAAAAATTAATTTAATATGTAAATAAGATAGGAGAAAGAAAAAGAGGAGTGTAAATAATGTATGCCCCGGTAAGGAAGCAACCAATAAGGAGAAAGAGCTGTTATTAATATTAGTATTTTTATCACTATTCATTACGTACAGTCCAGCACTTACAGCATTCACATAAACAAAATCTAAAAAATGGTTATGAAAACGATTTTTTTACATCTCATAAGGTATCAGATAAAAATCTAATCAAAATGGTAGAATTTGATGATACCAAATTGTTGATTTGCAAAATGTTCACAACACAGCAGTTCTGAACAAAAAACAGAAATCCCCAAAGAACTATATAATAACTACATAAAATAACTGCCACATTCGTGACCTCTGAAAACACATCCGTCAAGAAAGCAATTATCGAATCACATAAAAAAACGAAAAACGTAAAACTGGGAAAAAATAAACTTATCTGTGCATTTCAGGGAACAGCGTAAAATAAAAATCCTTAATGACACAAATGCAAAGAGAAATACACCCGCCCGTCCACGATGACTTCGCATATCAGTGATGGCATTGGTGTGGTGAAACACAAAAAAAAAAAAGTGCGGGAACAAAAAACTTAGAAATTTGCACCGAGAGCCACAAAAATCACGTTCGGTGATAATCACGTCATGATCGCACATGGGGAGAAATACGGCGCCACCAGCACGCAAAAAATAATAAGTAAAAAGGATTATTTTACTATAGCATGATACAGCATGCACATNAATACGGCGCCACCAGCACGCAAAAAATAATAAGTAAAAAGGATTATTTTACTATAGCATGATACAGCATGCACATACTACTTACAATGAATTTGCCATATTGTGGATTGTGTAATTAATAAAAAAATGGTACATCGACCTCCTTACTTTTTCTAACTAGACAACTACGCGGAAGGGCTCTTTTTTGGTGTCGAGTGAAGCATAAGAATAACACACACACGCTACTGCGCACTAGAAATTTTTTGGGTAAGTGTTACAGGCATATTTTGAGTATTAGGCTTTCTATAGTACGTTCATGAATCATAGCTAGCAAACACGCAGTATTTTCTCACAAGAATGGACAATGAGTTTTTACAAAGTTTCACTCGACAGCTGTGGCATCAGGTCATTTTCCTTTTCTCGTAACCCCGTCTATTCCAAGAGTTATTGGTTAAAGATGTACTTGCTATACCCGACACGAGAAATATGGCATTTATTTTATTTCAAGTTTGTAAAGAATTTCGGTTAGCTGATGTTAGCACGAAAAACAGGCACTGAGGCAGAACCACAGAATACTTGAGAATACAGTAAAAGAACACTAGCCGCTTGTACTCCGAACTTCAGACAACAAAATGGCCGCAATGACCAGCAACATGTTGGAACGCAGTTCACCAATCAGCGACTGGTATCTTACTTGCCAACCGGTGCAGCCCAGCTAATAGGGAACGATTCGGAGCACGCAGTAACCAATCAGACACGAATATCGTCCCAAATCCCCGCGCAGCCAATCGGCGAATGAGGATGTGTCCGCATTAAAGGAACCGCCACGCAAATTTCGTTTCTGTATACTTACCTATTCGGTGATACTACAGAGCGTGTCTTATAAACTGTAATCCTACGGTAAAAGAAATTCATAACCCTGTCTGTTCTGAAAATCAACACGCCAAATTTTTAAACCCCTATATATGGAGTACGCTGAGTAAAATAACTTTCCTATTTTGGTAGAAACCGAAAAATATCGCGAATAAACTTTTAGACAAGCTAGACTCGAAATACATTTACGTTTAAGTCCCATCTGCTATTGGAACACAATTTTTATGCCATGCCCTCTAGAACTCTGATTCGGTAACAAAACTTCGAGGCGAAGGAAGAAGCACAAAATTCCGTGCGACCTGCTCTGGTGTGGAAAACGGCCACTCACTGAGGCAGCAGCTAATGAATAAAGAGCTGACGCTTGAGTATAGTCTACAGGTCTTCGGGTATGAAACCGCATTGTAGTGGTTGCCGTGAGGAATGTTACACCGTATATTTCAGCACGCATATTCATTGTCTCTTAACATGGGAAGCGCGTATCAAATTTTCCTGTAGCTAACTCGCGGTTACTTAAGAAATTTAGAAACTAACCTTTAAAAAAATTCCCCCCTCCCGTAACTTTGCCTATTATTTGCAGTAAAGTTGGCAATGAAATAATAAAAGTTTATTAACGTCACATTAAGAGATTAATGTTTTAAGTTTGTGAATTTATTTTTGCTGTTATTTGTTTGTTTGTTTGGTGCACGTAACAATTAAAATTGGCGGAGAAGTACTATATTTACTTTTCTAACAAGAGTTTTACTTGAACCGCGCAGGAATATTGTCGCCGGGTCGATGATGATGTTAATTGTGCACGTGGCGGACGGATATTAAATGGGCACAAAAATACGTCCTAAGTAGGCCTTTCAAGAGTGATCATAGTTAACCACGAACAGCATAGAATTAATGAATTCACTGTCATTTGCAAGGTTAGGCCGGAACATTTGAACTAGGCCTTTCTCACATTTTTGAGAATTCACCACCTTGCGTGCTAGTGCTGCGTTAAGATGATAGTTACACCACTCTTGCACGGAACATGCAACTGATCAGAGAATTCCATAGATAACGTGAACGAGAAGATAGCAATCGTAGCGGAAAGTAAACAAGATATAAAATAAGCGTTATCTCAAAGGTCAAGCGCAGCTATTACCTCCCAAGACTAAATCTCTCTAAACGCGTCAACGCACAGTAGTACTAGTGTGCTAATGCTACCGCTGGCGTTGAGGTTATGTTACAACAAAATGAAAACCACTGAACCGATTTCGTTCAAACAAATTTTATTTTCATTCATGCATTATACACAAGCTCTACATGACCAAGCACATGCAAAATTTAAAATTGTGCCTATTAATTTCCTATAAATCCATATTTCATCTCCAAGCTCGAACTTAATCTTCTTACGGGAAAACAGAAAAGGCGATGAAGTACTGGCACTGTCTCCAACAAATTATATAACGTGGATCAATTTCAGCCAAACTCGTAAACGACGAGTTAGCAGCATTAATCACGCTTACGGAAACAACAGAACTCCAAAAGTCCACTTCCTGCTTTAGCAGTTATAGCTTGCAAACAGAATCTGTACATATAATTCAAAAGAATATAACTCTTTTGTAGCTTGGAGATGAAATGTGGATTTATAGGAAGTTAATTGGTAAAATTAGAAATTTGCATGTTCTTGGTCATGTAGAGCTTGTGTATAATTCATTAATAAAAATAAAGTTTGATTGAACGAAATCGGTTAAGTGGTTCTCATTTTGCTGTAAACAATCTACTGTGATTATGTGGTGGCGGAACAACTCCAAGATGTATGTTCTTTCAACTATTGCCATTGTCCTACAAATTGTGTAGCTTGTCCCAAGGACGCTTTTAGGCAACCAAGGCGAACCGGGTTTTCACATGTGGAAATCGTTCGGACGATGCCGCTGGTCGGCGGGGTTTCTCGGGGATCTCCCGTTTCCCCCGCCCTATCATTCCAGCGTTATTCCATACCACCTCAACCCCCCTCATCGGCTATCATGACCTCGTTATTAAGGTGGCTGCCTGGTTGAACAAATTTTGCACGTCTGAGACCTAAAAGCGTGGGAGCGCTAGGGGCGACCGAGACATGCGCAACAACTCTCTCATCGTCTCTACGCGCAAAGCACTGAACTGACGTGCAGCCTTGCGTCGATAACGCGCCTCTACGAGACTTTCAGCGGAGACCCTACCATTTTATGACGTAATAATAAAAATAAAGGTTNCGGGGATCTCCCGTTTCCCCCGCCCTATCATTCCAGCGTTATTCCATACCACCTCAACCCCCCTCATCGGCTATCAAGACCTCGTTATTAAGGTGGCTGCCTGGTTGAACAAATTTTGCACGTCTGAGACCTAAAAGCGTGGGAGCGCTAGGGGCGACCGAGACATGCGCAACAACTTTCTCATCGTCTCTACGCGCAAAGCACTGAACTGACGTGCAGCCTTGCGTCGATAACGCGCCTCTACGATACTTTCAGCGGAGACCCTGCCATTTTATGACGTAATAATAAAAATAAAGGTTTTATGCACGTCTCTATTCCTTTTTTAATGTTTTGTAGCGGAATNCCATTTTATGACGTAATAATAAAAATAAAGGTTTTATGCACGTCTCTATTCCTTTTTTAATGTTTTGTAGCGGAATGATCATAGCTAAAAATGTCCGTGAAAACACCCGTTTCAGCCATTTTCACTATCGCAAAAACATGCTTTAGAGATAAATGGAGGAACTGAAAAACGTATACAGACGCGTAACGTTTCTTAAATGCTATTCGTCAGTAGATCTCACTCAGACACGTTGGACGGATTTTAAATAAAACGTTTTCTGCTGGATGGAGCTCTGCACACCGTTCGGCGGGCTACCCAGGCGGCCACCTTATGAGCCGCCCAAATCGCTTCACTTGTAGGAGTAATCAGTCTCCAGTAAATCAGGTATATGACACCGTACAACTATCAGTAGTCAACGAAATCACGAATTGCGCTCAAGTAGATACACGATAGATAAGTCTAGCATGCAACCAAACAAAAACGCGATTTTTATATACCTCTATTCATCAATATTTTACAGAACATTTATTACTGATTTCGAAACCACGACACTGGGATTTGCAGTAAGCAACTGAGCTATGGTGGCTTTCTATGGCACTCCACTGCAGGACTAGACTAAGTCACATACCGCTGCGGATAGAACATCTACCGCAAGAAAACACATGGAATTGCACAGCCATTAACAGTCTTGTTAAGTGTCCTCGTGCATTCATGTCTTATTGCGAATAAAAAGTACAATTGGATACTACATCTTTTCGGGAATGTTCACACGTTGTATAAAGTTTTAAAAGTAAGCAATTGAAATTTTAATCCCCCAACGGACGCCACGAAGGCTTAACTCCTTTACAATAATTTAAACTTTTCGTACAGTAAAATTAATAACAATAATTCGGAATTCAGTTTTATACTTTGACATAACGGGACACGTACTGATGAAATGTATTTTTATTGCCACGCTTGCATGTGTCTAGCCGTAATTCTTATAGCGAAGAAAAACTATTTATCTAAAATAAGCTCTTCTAACGAGAGATTTAAAAAATCAGAATTCTTCCTTGTGTACGAATTTGACAAANATGGAATTGCACAGCCATTAACAGTCTTGTTAAGTGTCCTCGTGCATTCATGTCTTATTGCGAATAAAAAGTACAACTGGATACTACATCTTTTCGGGAATGTTCACACGTTGTATAAAGTTTTAAAAGTAAGCAATTGAAATTTTAATCCCCCAACGGACGCCACGAAGGCTTAACTCCTATACAATAATTTAAACTTTTCGTACAGTAAAATTAATAATAATAATTCGGAATTCAGTTTTATACTTTGACATAACGGGACACGTACTGATGAAATGTATTTTTATTGCCACGCTTGCATGTGTCTAGCCGTAATTCTTATAGCGAAGAAAAAATATTTATCTAAAATAAGCTCTTCTAACGAGAGATTTAAAAAATCAGAATTCTTCCTTGTGTACGAATTTGACAAANATATTTATCTAAAATAAGCTCTTCTAACGAGAGATTTAAAAAATCAGAATTCTTCCTTGTGTACGAATTTGACAAAAGACAGCGTAAAGAAATTTAATGAGCACTGAGTTTATGACAAGCGTATGAGAACTGCACCTGCAACGTGTATGTAGGACCACTGAGAAGGTCTGAGAGGGTTGAGAAGGGGAGGGTTGGGGATAAACACTGAAGTTTCACACGACAGTGTTCTTTTGCATATGACGTCGAGACTGCTATGTACGAAATGTGAAGTGTTTGGCATTCGGCTGCTGCGAATGTAAACCCACACTAAATTTCAAGAATAATATTTAGCTTACAATGCCAAGAACACGTCAGGATATTTTTAAGAGATCACAGCACCGAAAGCAAGCGACGCTATATATTAAGTTTAAAAACCTGTCACAACAGTTAAGATGCGCCAAAACAAGAATTATTAAAGCCGACCTCTGTGAAGCAGTACGTCACAGCTCGGCTTTCGGTGCGTCAGGTCGCGGGTTCCAATCAAAGGTAACATGTATACTATTTTTTTTAAGTAATATTTTATTTTATCAATAAATTACACACCCAGCATTAATAATAATTACAAATTATTTCAAAATGACATTATTTTATAGTTCCAGGAATTGGTTGTAAGCAATTTTTTATGTACGCCGTACATAAGTTGACCCATAACTTCTTATTCTGTGACAGCCAGTGGGGCCGCGGTGGTGTAGTGGTTAGACTACCAGCCTCCCACCAAGGCGAATCGGGTTCGATTCCCGGCGGAGTCATCCCCGGATTTTGGCATGTGGGAACCGTGCCGGACGATGCCAATGGTCGGCGGGTTTTCTCAGGGATCTCCGGTTTTCCCCACCCTTTCATTCCGTTGCTGTTCCATACTCACCTCGCTTCACCCTCATCGGCTCTCAAGACTTCGATGTTAAGAGCCGCCCAACTNAAGAGCCCAACTCTCCTCACTCATTCACTTCACTCACCGTGACGGCCAGTGAGCTGTTGGCTTTGTGTTCAGCTGTACTGATATGAACCAGAGTATGAACCAGTCATATCCTCGAGCAGTAGCACTTTGAGTATAAGTAACCCGCGGGCAGTGACGTAGCTAGGGGTGTCCAGAGGGACTGGACATCTCCCGAAGACAGATAAATAAATTGATAGTAGAATTTCCATCCAGCACTGAAACAGCTGTATTTTGTGAAACTTCTAGAGCAGGTGGTAGAATGCCAAGCTAAGCTGTGTTTTTCTACAATTAATCCTTCTTTCTTCCCTTCCCAAGGGCTTTGCGCCGAAAAATAGTGTCTTCCCTTTCATCTCTCCATCAGAGTTCTCAAGGTCGGGAAAACCCCATAAACTGACACTAGGAACAAATCGGGACTTTGTGTGTGCCCATCAAATCGCCCGTTATGTGATTGTTTTCAGGAAAGAAAGCCACAGAACACATTAGAGAATTTACTTAATGTATTACGAAGCCAACAATAAAAACAATTTGGTTAGGTAGTAATTATAATTTTAAAATTTGGCAACACTGGACTCTTAGTTTCTATAATCAAGAATAATACTACACGAACTTTTACTGCAAGTAAGCAAAATTTATCTTTTCGTTTTTTGATTTAAAAACATCTGTATATTCTCCCTGTGAGTTATGTACAAAATAGTATACACGGGGTGAGAATGGGTTAACACTAACAACATGTTGCCCATATGCCATACGTGTAATAATTTATACATATTCCTTCGCTTTTAAAAGACCACAAATTCATATAATTAATTCTATTTTAAAGTCTGGTGTAAGAGCTCGATAAACTGTTAAACATTATTTATCCGGAAGCCCAGACCTTTGAACGAAGCGGACAATTAACAACCATTTATCGGTACACATGATGAGCTCGAGCTGTGTGTGGGGAAGTAAACAACAGACATGGCAAAAGCGATATGCAACGCAAATTAAATGTTCAGCTCTTCACAGAGACATGCAGATTTTTCGCGTCTACCTTGTAGCAAGTGCTAATTTCGCTTTGTGATTTCACCAAGTGCTGAAAGTGTTACGTAGGGATGGCTCAACGTCTCATTTTCGTCGACAGCGGGGTCATTAGAAAGGAAACAAGCTGTTCAGACGAGCAGGTATGGGCTGCTGGAGCACATAGTACTTAAAATACATAACAGCCGCGTAAACCACGAACTCCAACCATCAAAAATGTTGGAACGCCGCCAATAAGCGTCTTGTAACCTGCTCTCTAGCCAGCAGCCCAACCAGCCAGCAAGACATAAGGCCCGTTCCCAGAGCACCGCGAAGCCAATCAGAGAATGGTTACGCCTACATCAAAGGAGCAGCCACGTGATTTCGTATCTGTCTACTTATTTACTCTGTGGTTGAAGTTCGCTGTCTAAGCGGCTGTATTCTTACGTACAATGCGTAGGGGTAGTGAAATTTCTCGAAAAGATTTCAAGACAAGTTATATTTCATAACACTGTAGGGTCGTTTACCTACCTTGATTGGTTGAATGACTTTTTGACATGTGTTAACTAACTGCACGCGATTCACGTAGGAGACGTGCCGATGTTGTCGAATTCTGAGTGGGCCGGTCAAATATGAAAACGCCTTCTCAAGCAGACAGCAACAAATGGCAATAGACAAACTTATGTTTGGTGCTTATAGTATTGAAGTCTACCCAGTACTCATTTTTTTTCTCGCGAAAAATCACTAGCGCTTACAATGTACCATTGTCTCTAACAACGGCTTCCAGTAAGTGAAGCCACGCCACATTCTGTATCTCTGTGTGCATGGAGTTCTCAGATCGCTATTTGAACCCTTTCAGCCGCTCCTTTCAGCTATCCTCCCAACTTACCGTTTGCCAAATTCAGTTAATATTCTCTATACCAAGAGTCCGCTGAAAAACTAGAAGCTGGAAGCTTGATAAAAAAAAAACCTGCGCTGCGGAACAGCATTATCTTCACGCCACCGAGCATAAACGTGGATGACTATAAACAAACGACCCGCCTTACGAGGCAGAGCAAAGTGAGTAATACTTTAAACGTGTCACGTAAAAGAAAGCTTTTCACACGCAATAAAGTTAGGTTTTAAAACCGCGCGTAAACTTGGTCCGCGAATAGTTCCTGTCAGACGTGCTGATGGGGGCCGTGGAATGAAGGAAGCTTCCGAAACAACAGTCGGGCCTAGGCGAGATGAACCTCTGTGGGCAACTTCATGCGCACGACACGGAATTTCTTCATAAAGGGGATATACTGGAGTAAAGCAAACATTACGCGTAAGTTGCTTATTGAGACTTTACCGTGTTAACCGTGTTTTTCACCCGCTAGTGTTTAATAAATAGATGTTTCGTAAATAGTAACTTTGGTGCAAGAAGAACACACACACGCAAAATATATCCCTTTTTCAGGAGAGAGTTGCAAAGGTTTCTAACATGGACACAATTTCTTGCAGAAAATAATGTGAACAACTTTACTTATGGAATTATTTTATTACTTCATTTCACTAAAATAATATGAAAATTTCAATAAGGGCGCAATTCAAAATGTTGCTGTAGGCCTAGAGCACTATTTATTCTTCAAATTTACTCGAATACAGTGATGAATTATGTGCCATCAATTGGAATTTAATAAAAAAATATAGATTTTGCATTCTTAAAGTAAATATACCAATGTAAAAGGATCTCAGCAATGGCTCTAATTTACTTTTTGTTGCTATATTAGCAAATGGAAAACTAAATTAAGTATTTTGACATAATTAAATGATACCATAGGTAAACATCAATGTTTGATACGTACCCAGTATGCATAGGTCACTATTTTCCAGAATAGGGGTTGTTGTTCATTTTTCTTCTGAGAGTAAACCATATTTCGTAGGTATGTATGAATGTTTCCGCCATGCTTTATAAGCAGACGAAAACTAAGTCTTGACTTGTGCTTGGCCGACACGCGATAATGCGTAGCACAACAGCTGTCTCACTTCACGCACAGTGTTGGTGTCTGCCATATAGCCTGCAGCTCCATTGGCCAATACCGCGACGGGCTTTGAACGATCCTCACTGTTTTTCATTTGCGTGCGTGTTAGGTTTTTGTCGAAATTCCGACGCTAAGTAAACGTCGTGCTAGCACCAGAAGTTGCAAAAGGGAAGTTGATCACAAACCACACCGATATGTAATCTTAGTATGCATTCTTTTATTTAACTGACTTATGAAACCAATAATTTTGCGAAAGAATAAATTTTAAACAAATTAACAGTTTGGCAGCACGAGAGTGTAATGTCGGTGAACGTACAGTGCAACGGATATGCAAGGAGGAGAGAGCAGCAATGCTTCTACTACGTAAAAAGCAATATTTGTGTAAAAAAATAATAATATTTTGTCAGAAAACGAGTCGCAGATATTGATGATTTTAATAAAGACTGTCTTCGGAGAACGGTGTTAGAATTTTACAATAAAAAGGTAAATTTCGGCAAAAAAAAAATTCCGGCAGCTATGCGTGGGGAAATAGGTTATTCGGTTTCAATAAGTTTCACGGGCAATATTTTTGAAAGTGTCGGTTTTTGTTATAATAAATCAAATGACGGGCGGAATTTTGTAATTGAAAGGAATGACGTTACAACTGCCAGGACAGGGGAGTTGAGGTTGTGCTGCCATTACAACCTGCAGCACAATATGAATTACTTTTGCTATGCCACACGCTTCTGTAAGTAAAAGAAAATAATTACATCTACAATTAAAAGACGTTGCTAACATGTAAATTTAAGTCTCAGAATATTTTTACTGCGAATGTAAAAATGTTGTTATTTGTTTGCTAAGGCAGTTTTCCAATATATATCTAAACTCCCAAATATATCACGTATGTGCTTAATCAATTTGCGTTTTTACTCTACTGAAATGTTCCCCTTTACATATATTACAATAATTGAGATTTCACGACACACATTTTAGGGGCCGCGGTGGTGTAGTGGTTAGACTACTCGTCTCCCACCTAGGCGAACCGGGTTCGATTCTCTGCGGGATCGCTTCCGGATTTTCGCACGAGGGAATAGTGCTGGACGATGCCGCTGGTCGACGGGTTCTCTCAGGGATCTCCCGTTTCCCCCACCCATGCATTTCGGCGCAGCTCCATACTCACCCCGTTTCATCCTCATCGGCCATCAAGACCGTGATGTTAAGAGCCACCCAAATCTCTCCACTCCACGACACACGTTTTATGACGGAATGGGCGCTTGATAAACGCGGAAACAGGCCTTGGTAATGCTCGCCGATAGACTGACACTGAGCGACCAAGAAGTTGTAAAGCTTGTCTTTTGATAATTAAGAAAGAAACAAACCCGTTCATCACTGTTGACCATGTGACTTTGACAGTCGACTTGGTGTGGGGTAGGTCAATATTAGGTACATACGCAGGAGACAAAACATTGGTCTACTTCATCTTCAGTCTACGGTTGGAACACTGACAGTAGGTATTGCGTAGCTCAAAAACGCACTTTACCCATAGCTTGACCCACATTTACGCCCGATAAAGCCGAACAGACAGAGCGGACTGAACCTACGGTTGTTCACATGTAAGCAGATTTTTCTGCGTCACAATTTTGCTGATTTGGTTGCAGTCTGTTTATGACCACGCTGTTTAGTTCGTTGTTTTTATTTATGCCACTATAGTAAGAATTTTTATTAATCTTTCAAGAGACTGAAGTTATTTTACTTCCAAAAATACTTTACATTTTAGTGCTATCTATTGGTTCATTTTCTAATTACAATTATTTAATACAAGTGTTGAATACAATTAACTTTTATGTTAACGAATTAACTATTCTATACTGTTAAAACAATACACGTTGGTTTTCCAAGAAATCCCACTAATATTACAAATTCGAAAGTATGTGTGTGTATGTTTGTTACCACTCAGCTCCATAACGGCTGAACGGATTTTGATGAAATTTGGTATGTAGGTACTTTAGGTTTAGGAATAGGACATATGATACATTTTATCCCGGTAAATTGTACTGTTCCTGTGGAATAACAACAAAACGTAATTCTGCAATGGCTGGGAACGTAACCGAAACATTTTTTTCCTCTGGTGTCCGAGTTTATCAGGCCGCCCAAGGTCCTCTGAAATGGCTTAACGACTGCTATCAATCGATAACAACCGGGGCCGAATTTTTAACGTGCCCTCCGAAGTCCGGAAGCGCTCAGATGTTATGCCACTAAACGGTCACCCATCCACATGTGTGCCGCTGGGAACGTTGCTTAACTTTGGTGATCGATTAAGATCCCTCAGCCAAGTGCAAAAAGTAGAACCTAGGTACACTTATTTCTAAAGCTACAACTTGAAGAAACTCAAGTTTTGAATTTTATACAGCGACGCTGGAAAGCGGAAATGTGGTAACTACGCGATAGTTGCACAGACACACTCCAAAAACAATACCCTACTTCTTGGTTATCGGGTAAAAAATATTTCCTTCCTTTTGGGTTGCCGTAATCAGTTAAAAACCTAGGCCAACATAGTATAATTTTATAATTCTGTTTACACATAAATGAATTGTCTTTTCCCAATTTATTTATTATTGTATCACTGTAAAATTCAATTGTACCAGGGCGAAGCCGGGCCGGTTCGCTAGTTAGTGATATAAAATACGTAAACCAACTGACTTCTGGAAAATATCGGCGAAGTCTTATCTTTCCGCGAGCAGAAATCTCGGCGTAAACTCAGTCTTTCGGCATGCCTCGGGCGGAAAACGAGGAAGGTTTCCGATTGGCGGTTCTAGTTTTCCACTGTTCACGGTAAACTGAGCACTTTTGAAAGCCTAATATCTATTTGTATTGTGTATTGTTTTTCCATGTGTAAAATTAACATTGTAATGAGCCTGATAACTTTATTCACGCGTCGGCCAAAGGAAAGCGTTAAATTATTAGAAAAGTAAGTGTTTTACAAATTCATTAATTTTTATACACTTGTATGCATTAAAAAAACAAAATAAGAAGAAATAATTCCATTATTCACACATTTTTATGTAACACTTTTAATTGAACGTAAAAGGCATCGTTACCAACTTTACTGGGCGTCTGCCAGTCAGTGTTCCCGTTTTAACATATGCAGGTATTGGTAGTGACATTTTTAAAGGTAGATTTAAAAAGGGCTTACTTTATCGCGAACAGCTTTTATTCATGTTTGTGCACCTTGCGTACTAATCCAAACAATGAACTCGAGTAGTTAGGTGTATGATATGTCAAAACTGAGGCGTTATTAATAAATCGTTGCCCGTATGGTGTACGGGCATTCGTGTTTACAGTGTTAAATGAGCATTTTGGAAATCAACCTTCGAAACATATGATATGGTATTTTAATGTAATGATAAAGTTGGCAGCGAATTACGAAACTTAGTCCCAAGTTTTAAAGCAGTTTTAGCAATATAGTGATATGTTTCAAATTTGGGCACAGAGAATTTATTTTATGCAGTCTCTTTTCTGAGAATTGGTACATTGGTAACGTATTTAGGTTCCAAACACTTTCGTAATTAAACTTGATCGATGCACGAATAAAGTGATGTGGCCAATAGCAATGTTAATTATTGCATGCGGCGGAAGGATACAAAACGAGCTTAGAAGTAGACTTAGATACTAAGCATGGTTTTCAAAAGTGCTCATGAAGTTATCCGCAAACCACCTATGTCAATACAAATAAACGTGCCGTTTGCATTATGCCTAACAATTAATTTCGAGGTTCCTCGGTGCCCTTGAACGCTAAGGCTTCACGCTTATGTGGTGAGAAGACCGGAGTGGTGACATTTTGTGTTCAGTATCTCACGCCGTATTACCAGGTGGTTCGGAGCCCATTATAACCACGAATTCCCCGTTGTATTTAGTCTTTCTGTACAAAACCGAGCGACGTAAAACTTTTTTTTTGTAATATTCGGGTTAGTAAACATGCTACATATTTATTTTAACTTCAACTGGGTAAACGTCTACTACAGTTAGAATGTCGCGAATAAGCCATGTTTGTGATCTCAACTGCACAAGAGCAAGAAAACAGCTTTCAACAACGCTTCAAGGACTGAGATCGAGTGCAGCTCAAGTTGCGTAACTACTAGAGAGAGTCTTGTCCTTGAAAGATCCACAATCCACTACTGTGCACAAACGCCTTCTCGCAAGAAGCGAAGCAGCAAACCTAGCAGCTAAATTAATAATTTCCGTTAAATAAGTTGGCACATATGCCTTACGTACAAAAACCACGTGTCGCTGTTATTGCCGTATCTGGTGGAACTCTGCGTTCTCCACGTCATTGGCTGCAGCAAATTACGATACAGGCGTGGGGGCCGCGGTGGTGTAATGGTCAGACTACTCGTGTAGTGGTCAGACTACAAGGCGAACCGGGTTCGATTCCCGGCGGGGTCACTCAGGGGTTTTTGCATGTGGGAATCGTGCCGGACGATGCCGCTGGTCAGCGGGTTTTCTCAGGGATCTCCCGCTTCCCCCACCATTTCATTCCGGAGCCGCTCCACACTCTCCTCGCTTCACCATCATCGGCTCTCAAGACCTTGATGTTAAGAGCCACCCAAATCTCTTCACTTCACATCTCTACACTACGATGAATGCCACTCTCTTCCGTAAATTAAGATTTAAATTCAATAGACAGTTCACGGTAAAGAAAAAACTTTTAAAATCAACCTTTGAAAATAAATTACTGTCCAAGAGCTGCATATATGCTTCCGTATGCAGATACACGCACGCTCTCGGTTATGTTGACAGCGTATCAAGTAAAATAGTTCTAAGACTTAACGTTGTTTTGCGAGTGCAATGTTTACATTTATGGCAAATGAAGTTCTTTTTCCTGCTTTATTTACATTATAGTAAAAATTGGCATATTATAAAGTAACGCATGCTTATAGATTCCTAAGAATTTCTCGTTCTCGCCTGATTTGACGTATGAATAATGTCACAAGACCCACGGCAATGTAAATTTTACATATGGCGAAAGGATACATAATGAGGAGAAAATAAGATCTATAGCAGGGCTTTCAAAAGTGTTCAATTAGACGCGAACGTCCTGTAGTTGTATTTCAGAACGTCCAACAGCAGATATNCGGTTATGTTGACAGCGTATCAAGTAAAATAGTTCTAAGACTTAACGTTGTTTTGCGAGTGCAATGTTTACATTTACGGCAAATAAAGTTATTTTTCCTGCTTTATTTACATTATAGTACAAATTGGCATATTATAAAGTAACACATGCTTATAGATTCCTAAGAATTTCTCGTTCTCACCTGATTGACGTATGAATAATGTCACAAGACCCACGGCAATGTAAATTTTACATATGGCGAAAGGATATATAATGAGGAGAAAATAAGATCTTAAGCAGGGCTTTCAAAAGTGTTCAATTAGACGCGAACGTCCTGTAGTTGTATTTCAGAACGTCCAACAGCAGATATNTAGCAGGGCTTTCAAAAGTGTTCAATTAGACGCGAACGTCCTGTAGTTGTATTTCAGAACGTCCAACAGCAGATATACTTTTAAGACTAGATGATTTTCATTCTTTCCTCTTAGGTGTATGCATTCAAATCACAGACTTTCAGTGTAGGAGTATGATCTAATTATGACAGGTGTATTCAAATAAGAAAATGCATTCTCACAAAGACACGTAGTCAGTAGTGGAAATCTGCAGGCGTGTGCGTAGATATTGAAGTCTAGCCCGCGTGGAAATTTTTTTCGCGGAAATTTGGTGTTTGTCTTAACGGCATGTCTTACGTAGTTCAATGCAGTGAGCACACNCGTGGAAATTTTTTTCGCGGAAATTTGGTGTTTGTCTTAACGGCATGTCTTACGTAGTTCAATGCAGTGAGCACACAAGTCGTGATGGGAAAGGCTTGCTTTCCTCCAGTATGAAAACTGAACTGAACGTAACTAAGCACTTAACGCAACATTTTTACGTAAAGTTAAGTTGGTTTGTCTGCAGGAATTTTCGTATGGGGTGTGTCTTTGTGAGATTTGCGTTCTGCTGTCTCGTGGTAGTGAGTAAAAGAAATCAGCGCGAAACGCATTTTCATAGCTTTCGTCTGCTGTTATAGGGTGTTTGTTCCTGTCAAANCGTGGAAATTTTTTTCGCGGAAATTTGGTGTTTGTCTTAACGGCATGTCTTACGTAGTTCAATGCAGTGAGCACACCAGTCGTGATGGGAAAGGGTTGCTTTCCTCCAGCATGAAACCTGAACTGAACGTAACTAAGCACTTAACGCAACATTTTTAGGTAAAGTTAATTTGTTTGTCTGCAGGAATTTTCGTATGGGGTGTGTCTTTGTGAGACTTGCGTTCTTCTGTCTCGTGATAATGAGTAAAAGAAATCAGCGCGAAACGCATTTTCATAGCTTTCGTCTGCTGTTATAGGGTGTTTGTTCCTGTTAAAAAAAAACAAAAATAACCCTTTACAAAACAAATAAACTATAACAAAAAATATTATTTCAAATAAAATACTAAAACAAATAAAAATAATAAAACTTTAATTATATAATAAANAAATAAAAATAATAAAACTTTAATTATATAATAAATTTAAATTATTAAAAATAAATAAATAACTAAATCAGAACTCAAACTTCGCAATTTAATTCTACTCAATGTAAATGAAATATTCTCTATAAACTAAATCCTAATAATCCTAGGCATACTTTCCAGTACGCCTACTATGTTTACGGCTTATCTCAAATATATTGAGAGTGACGGGCGATATGTACTTATTTTAGAGCTAAAATCAAAAAATCAACATAAACAAAATTACAAACAAATCCACCTTCATTAGGAATTTCAAATCTAAATCCATATATTAAAATAATATTGTTCAAATATTTTTGTTAAAATAGGGCCTCGACACACGCTCTACGACGTAACGAAGCAGCAGAGGCGTTAACCCAAAATATTCTAAAATGTTATGTCACTGTTCTTTAATTGATTCTTAACTTAAACTTCGCACGCTCCTTCAGAACGATTGGCAAACATGGGAAGTATTATTTAATATTTTTTGCTAGTTTTGGGTAATAGTTTCTATTATGTTACTGCGTCCAGAATAAATTAAACGCAGACTNGTTCTTTAAGTGATTCTTAACTTAAACTTCGCACGCTCCTTCAGAACGATTGGCAAACATGGGAAGTATTATTTAATTTTTTTTGCTAGTTTTGGGTAATAGTTTCTATTATGTTACTGCGTCCAGAATAAATTAAACGCAGACTATCCTCCTCTAGTTCCATTTCTGCCCTGTCACGCAGCTTGCTCAACTTCTGTCCCGCCATTTTAACGGTAGTCCATACCGTTATCAGTTCCGTTCCGTTGAGTTTTAAGTTTTCTAAGAAAGCAGACTTAACTGCACTGACCTGAGAACTCAACTTGACTGTTACTGTCAATGTAGTTTCGTTCCAGTTCGGTTTTCAGATTACGTGAAACCAAGCCTTCAACCCGTTCAGTCATGTATTTATTTCTGAGTTCAGGTGTTGCAATGACGTAATTGTTTTGGCACGCGCTGTGTTTGCGTTCAGCATNTTTAAGTTTTCTAAGAAAGCAGACTTAACTGCACTGACCTGAGAACTCAACTTGACTGTTACTGTCAATGTAGTTTCAAGTTCCAGTTCGGTTTTCAGATTACGTGAAACCAAGCCTTCAACCCGTTCAGTCATGTATTTATTTCTGAGTTCAGGTGTTGCAATGACGTAATTGTTTTGGCACGCGCTGTGTTTGCGTTCAGCATTTTTTTTTTTGCAACCGCAGGACAACATGCTGCGTGCTCGATGATATTAGCATTAACCATTAACGTCAGAGAGGNTTTTTTTTTTGCAACCGCAGGACAACATGCTGCGTGCTCGATGATATTAGCATTAACCATTAACGTCAGAGAGGCGTAGAAAATTTCCACAAATCAGATTAGTCACAAGGAAGACTGGGCGGTGATGTCTTGCGATGTACAGTGCCGGTCATAAGTGTCACTAATGTGCAACGTGCCCGCAATCGTGGACGAGGTTAGTGAATGAGTTAATCCATTGAGGCCCAGTGTACACGACTGTGTACATTACGCACGTGTAGGTAATTTTTGGTCTGTACTGCACGTTGCGAAGCCCAGTGATCAACCTGTGGGCAAAGGATTCGTAAACAGTCTTACTAGTCTAGGTCAAAATTGGTTCATATAACTGTAGCCGAACATATAGCCTGCAGCTCATTGGCTGTGACAACGAAACTGTGTAGTGTCCACTTAAGTACAGCACGCATGATAATTTTTTTTGTGGTTGCAACGCCTGAAACCGTAAAATAAAGTGGGTNCGTGTCCACTTAAGTACAGCACGCATGATAATTTTTTTTGTGGTTGCAACGCCTGAAACCGTAAAATAAAGTGGGTATGGAAAGGTTAAACATGCATACTTCGCATCTAAAACAAGTCACTTTAAAAGTCCCGATTGATTGAATGATTTATTGATTGATAAATGTTTATTACAAATGAAGGATACGGCAAGTTCATAATGAAACAAAACACAAAGACACTGTACAATTTCAACATTCCNTGTTTATTACAAATGAAGGATACGGCAAGTTCATAATGAAACAAAACACAAAGACACTGTACAATTTCAACATTCCCGTAAAACAAAAATGCTCTTCGGTCGAAGTGAATGTAGTGGGGAAAAAACAGAGGAAATTTTCTGGAACAAACGAAATATGAATGGTAACTGTGGGAAAATATCCGAGACCCTCTATAAATGGGGTAAAATAAAATAATAGCACAAGGATTGAGGGACAAAACTAGGACAGGAGAGGAAAATGCGTTAATAAACAAGACAGGAAATTAAAAACAACCAAAACATGCAACAAAAAAAAGGGGGGGGGGAGGTTTCATTACATGTAGTGTAAGTGTGGGGCTAGGTGGCGGCACCTTAAACCATGGGTTGAAAAAATGTATGGCCTAAAAAGGGCGTATATTGACAAGGACGTGTGTACTGTGTGGCAAGGTTCTGCGGCACCTTGAAACCCTTTTTGTGGGTTGTACAAAGCAAAAGAAAACAAAACTGAAAAGATCTAACTACTTAAGTGTAGGTGTGTGTCACAGTTCTGCGGCGTTTACCGTGAAACGGACTCGTGTAATTTCTATGTATCTCACTATACGTGACCGCGGGGATCTCCAAGAGTATCACAACGTGCGTCTCTTCAACTGACGGTCCGCAGGCACGTACCACAACGTGTTCAAGACGGCGGCTTGTAACAGCGAGCCGTGAGGCACTTATAAATACGACAGAGAAAATACTTGCGCTGTTGTGCAAGCACTGCCGCAGCGAGTCGTGTCGAAAACCTGTTCAGTCCAAGCACCACATTCTCTAACGCTGGAAAGCGTTAGAGACGACTACTCGCAACAGCGGTAGGCAAATCATTTCAGACAGGGATTATTCAGAATGTGCAAAAATGCAACAATGTTCACAATCCTAGAGGCTATGTTCATATGTTTACTACATATTATTCTACTTAAAACTTCCATCCCCTCCCACACTCATCATAATTTTTGATGCCACTCTTGTTTGAGTTTACATTTCTGCCACAGTGTTCAATTTAGTACTAATATTTTTCTAACGATAAATCTGTTCCGAGAACGGTTTCGAAAGTCGGGGACAAACAGGATTTTTCGTTCCGTCCTTTGGTTACAAAACTGACTGCTGAATACTTTGATCTTTGCGAAAATTAATTATTGTTACGAATAGAAGCATATGATCACCCCATGATCATTCTTCGATCAGAAGCCACGCCTCCCCCCATCCCAACTAAATAACTACGCTTACCTATTTTTTATCTCGAGAAAATATTTTTTTATTGCAGCTGTTGTAAGCAGGTTGATAAGAACAAGAAAAAAACGCGTGCGGTTGGTACCCGTTGGTTAGGATAGGAAAAAAAAAACCAAATCTGTGTTAACGAATGTGACCTCGGTACGGACGGGAAACTGCGGTTTCCTGTTTCGTGTTTTATCGGATTACACTTATTTATTCACTGCGAGGCACTTCAAGCAGCGCATTAATTAATTGCAGCCATTGTTTGGTTGTAATTCTTAAAATTTAAGTTCCGTACTATTAGGCGTTTTCGTTTTAGCAGCACAAATGGTTATGTATCTATAGACATGTCCTCGGTAAACTGAGCACTTTAGAAAGCGCGGGTTAAGATCTACTTCTCTGATTACATTGCAACCTTNTAGACATGTCCTCGGTAAACTGAGCACTTTAGAAAGCGCGGGTTAAGATCTACTTCTCTGATTACATTGCAACCTTTCACCATATATAAATTGAACATTGCCATGGGCTTGATGGTAGAATTGTTAGGCATGTGAATGTGTTACTTATATGCAAATACTTACTATAATATGAATTAAATAAGAAACACTAACCTCACTAGACATAAAGTTATAGTCCATTCGCGGTTACTTCCAACTTTTCTGAAGCCCTGGTGAAGCTCTACTTCCTGGATATTCCTCCGCCTCATGGAAACAAAGCTTAGTCAAGTCTAGAAAATTACACCAAAGGGACAACGCACCACATTCATGCGCACTCGCATAATAATATTTTGCGTAACAACTATTTATCATTCGGCATTACCAACAAACCTTTTTTCTCTCTGTTTTTGTTCATATTAATTATAAATAAAATACTAAAGTTAATGGGTAAAATATAAGTAAAAGTTAAAGTGAACCAAAAATGAGATACTTTTAGTAAACTGAAGTACAAAACGGTTGTGATAAATGACATACTTAGGAAACAACGTAACACATCGTACAAGGGATGATTTTTCAAAGGTTTGAGTCAAAAAGTGTGAAGATACCGCGAATAGACTATAAACATTACGCTCGCAGTACAACGCCGAGTCTTTGGACTATTTCTTTTTCTTAGCTGTTAACTTAACTGGGAGTCTGCAGGGCAGTGATCATTTTCAAAGGTTGATATCAAAAGTGCTCACTTTACAGCCTATAGGCACAATTCATACGAAGTCCTGTGTTTATTGCCTTGAAGTCTATCAGAAGTACGGTTTACATTTTTGGGGGAAGTGGGTAAATAATATCCTTCGGTAGCCAACACAAAATATTTGCAGCGGGAAAGTATGCTAGTAGCACCAGATTTATCCTGATATTCCTTCACTGATACCACTTGGATGTGAACCAATGCGTTCTCTTGTGAGCGGCTAATTAAAGAAGCACTATAATTACTTATCAATAAACCTACAAACGAGTTTTCGACTCCTTTGTGCAATGTTCCACCACTGCCGCATCCTTACGTCGTGACTTTTCATACGTCGTGACTTTTCAACTGTACTCTTACTAATAAGCACAGAATATCTTGCATGTAAAATATTTTGACTGCATTTGTTTGAACGTAGATATTCCGAATAGCGTGGTACAAAGNTAGACATGTCCTCGGTAAACTGAGCACTTTAGAAAGCGCGGGTTAAGATCTACTTCTCTGATTACATTGCAACCTTCCACCATATATAAATTGAACATTGCCATGGGCTTGATGGTAGAATTATTAGGCATGTGAATGTGTTACTTATATGCAAATACTTACTATAATATGAATTAAATAAGAAACACTAACTTCACTTGACATAAAGTTATAGTCCATTCACGGTTACTTCCAACTTTTCTGAAGCCCTGCTTAATTTATACTCCCAGGATATTCCTCCGCCTCATGGAAACAAAGCTTAGTCGAGTCTAGAAAATTACACCAAAGGGACAACGCACCACATCCTTGCGCAATCGCTTAATAATATTTTGCATAACAACTATTTATCATTCGGCATTACCAACAAACCTTTTTTCTCTCTGTTTTTATTCATATTAACTATAAATAAAATAGTAAAGTTAATGGGTAAAATATAAGTAAAAGTTAAAGTGAACCAAAAATGAGATACTTTTTAGTAAACTGAAGTACAAAACGGTTGTGATAAATGACATACTTAGGAAACAACGTAACACATCGTACAAGGGATGATTTTTCAAAGGTTTGAGTCAAAAAGTGTGAAGATACAATAGACTATAAACATTACGCTCGCAGTACAACGCCGAGTCTTTGGACTATTTCTTTTTCTTAGCTGTTAACTTAACTGGGAGTCTGCAGGGCAGTGATCATTTTCAAAGGTTGATATCAAAAGTGCTCACTTTACAGCCTATAGGCACAATTCATACGAAGTCCTGTGTTTATTGCCTTGAAGCCTATCACAAGTACGGTTTACATTTTTGGGGGAAGTGGGTAATAATATCCTTCGGTAGCCAACACAAAATATTTGCAGCGGGAAAGTATGCTAGTAGCACCAGATTTATCCTGATATTCCTTCACTGATACCACTTGGATGTGAACCAATGCGTTCTCTTGTGAGCGGCTAATTAAAGAAGCACTATAATTAATTATCAATAAACCTACAAACGAGTTTTCGACTCATTTGTGCAATGTTCCACCACTGCCGCATCCTTACGTCGTGACTTTTCAACTGTACTCTTACTAATAAGAACAGAATATCTTGCATGTAAAATATTTTGACTGCATTTGTTTGAACGTAGATATTCCGAATAGCGTGGTACAAAGAAAAATCCATAGTCATTTAGGGACATTTTGACTTCCCCGCTCTTCCTTCGGCGACGCAGTATTAACAGCTATGCCGAGGACATAGTTACGAAGAACGGAACCGAAAAGTTTTGCGGTATTGTCTTTCCGTAAAAACCGAAATAAAAATCGCATTATATACTGTATGAGTGTTGAATAATAAATTAATCACAGAAACTCACTGTTCGTACATATAAGCAGATACATGCAACAAGAAGAAAGCGTATATGCCAACCAACATTTTGTTTAATATAGTTTAGTTTAAGCTTTTTCCACGCGCAAAGTAACTAATATTATGACCTATCTGAACACGAGCACGTTATTCGAGACACCCGATTTTCGTGTAAAAGAGTCCCTATCTAATTGTATTTAAAAATACTTTGACCCAGATCCATTTTCGCGATTAGATAGTTTTACTTGCTGCGCGTTTTAAGGACATTGCTTGCGACTGTCAGTATCCGAGCAACCTACCTATAACTGGCCCATTAAATAACAAACTGTATTTTCACAAAGACACGCCAATAGGAAACGGAAAACTTATGATGTACGTGGAACTCTTTTCGGGAAAATCAGGTGCCCTCGCACATTATTTTCATGTTTGCCATCATCGCCCTCATAAATACCCCAAATTAATGCCAGAGCAACTTTATAAAGGTCCGTTTTTAACTTTGTAACTGAAGCATGCACGTAAACTACGATAAGCAAGACTCCAGTTAGTTTTAATATCTGTTTCTAAATATGCCACGAAGACTATCGAGAAATGACACCAACGCACTACCAATAAAATTATAAAACTATATTTAAAATATTGACTTTTTGCACGGAATTCAAACACCCACAGCTCCGCGCACAGACAGCATAGTAGGCCTACCGTACGTGCTAGCAAGTAGGGATAGCAAAGGAATCCTCCAGTGGCAGAAGCCGATAAACAAACGACTCATACTCCAGTTGATAGTCAGTAATGTTAACAATTCCCTCTTAGCCTCAAGGCCCTCCGGGAATTACATTTCTCTAGCATATATTATATTATTATTACATTTCTCAAAATTTGCAATTCTATTTAACTTATCATCTTAATGTTTTCTTCACCGCCAAGAAACCTTTTCAATACCAATTCAAATATGACTGACTAAATCTGTAAAATTATAAAATCATCTAAAAAAACTATACTGTCATTTAACAGTTAAAACAATTAAAGTTTAAAATTTAAAAGCTTTCATAAACGTCTGGGAATCTCCACGGGAGGGAGCAGTGACTATTGGCCTGTTTGCCCAGTTTCCACGCGGAGCCACGAGGAGGCTGTCACTNCCACGAGGAGACTGTCACATGGACCCATGCACCCTCCCGTAATTAAAATATAGGTACATACATTTTAAAATCTATAACATATTAAAACAAGTAGCAACAAAGTTATCAATGTATATTAAATAGATATCATATCAAAATAAAACAGTTATCAGTAGCTTCATTTTCTTCTTCTATTTCTTCAATACTTCTATCATCACTCATTCTGCATAATTCTTCTAANATGTATATTAAATAGATATCATATCAAAATAAAACAGTTATCAGTAGCTTCATTTTCTTCTTCTATTTCTTCAATACGTCTATCATCACTCATTCTGCATAATTCTTCTAACATATACATATTCTTCAATCATATACATATTATATAAACAATAATTTTGTTTAAATTTAATACACAATAAAATAGTGTACAAGTCAACCAGAATTTCTAAATACATCTTCATTAAAATCCATCTTCCACTTCTTCTTCTACTTCTTCTCCCCTTCTTCAACTAATTCGTCTTCTTTTATCTCTTCTTCCCATTTTCCTGTAATCATCATCCGTATATAATTTTGTAGTATATTCTATTACCCACTCGCAAAACAGGGTTTTCGCCGTTCTGCTCCAGTCTTGCCAGCAAGCGTGGCGCTACCGGGGCCCTTGCCTAGTTTCCTAGGCGCCCCACTGGCCTCGCCTGGAGCAGCCATCGGCTACTTTCCCTGTCCCTATTTATTACCTAATCCATAAGGTCATTGTTGAATGTTTTAACAATTCTATATAATTTATCTACAAAACTTTTAATGTCCTTATATATCTCATTATCATAGATGTTATACCTAGTTAGAGGCCATAGTTTCACCTTGTTTGCATAAAACTGTTCTTAAATCTTTTCTCTCTTCATTAAAAATTTTACTATTGTATAAAATATGATATACGTCCTGTATATCATTGCTGCATTCGCAGATATCATTATTAATTTTGTTAATCTTTTTTAAATAGCTTTTAATTTGGCAATGGCCACTAATTATGCCCTTCATCACCTTATTTAAATTAGTTATATTATCATACCAGTCCTTGAGGTTTTTAATATAATTCCGTATACCTCTGTTACCATCCTTTNCCTTATTTAAATTAGTTATATTATCATACCAGTCCTTGAGGTTTTTAATATAATTCCGTATACCTCTGTTACCATCCATATCNTCCGTATACCTCTGTTACCATCCTTTTCTCCATTCTATATTCCACTTCCTTATTGCATTATCATAAAGTATTATTTTAATTTCTTTAATACTTATGATTTCATTATCGTTCAATTTAATCCATCTACTATTAAATTCTGTAAATCCCCTATAGTTGTGTTTATTTATTATTATTTCGAGGTCTGTATGTTTCAATTTATATATAATATTACGGTTTTCAAGTATAAAATCAATATATATTTCTTTATTAAGTATAATTAATGCGGCGAAATAAGTTGTTGAAGTCATATTATCTATTCTAATTAATACGAATCTTTGTAATGCTCTGAATCTTGTTACTATATATTTATTATGTATGATATCGTCTATTGCAGTTATGCCGTAAGTAATTGCATTAACAAATAAAGAGCTATAAACAATGTTCCTTGAAGTTGTACTGTAATTTGTATATTTCCATATGTTATGCTTTATTTTATTGCAAAATATTTGTAATTTCTCAGTAATCAATTTTATGTGTTGTGTAAAGGTCAATCTATTGTCAATAATGATACCCAAATATTTAACTTGTTTTGTTATTTTTATACTTTTATTATTATACTTTATTACGGATAGTCTGGCATCCAGATTTCCTTTGACAACTACGCCAACTGTTTTCTCAATTGCAATTCTTAGACCTTTTAAGTTAACCCATTCATTAAGTGTCTTAATTTCATTATTTGTTTTAACTTCCAATGCTCTTCTATTGTTTTCGCCAATTATTACGATACAATCGTCTGCAAATGAGACCCTTTCAGTATATTTATATTCTTCTTTATGTTGAGGTATGTATTAAAAACAATGTTCCAAACAGTAGGACCAAGCACCGACCCTTGAGGGCAACCCTTATTCATGCTCTTCTCGTAATTTATAAAACTGTTCGAAATGCCAATTTTTTCTTTCGTTAAAATAATCTAACAATACCTTTTTTTCTTTGATTCCAATCTCTAATTGAACTATTTCCTTGATTATACTGTTCCACTCAAGAGCCGAAAATGCATTACTGATATCAATCAGTATTAAAATTACATATTTAGTGTCCATTTCTCTAATTATTTCCATTAATTTTCTTATTGCATTTTCTGTAGATTTTTTTCTTTTAAAACCATATTGATTTGCATTTCAAATAGCTTACCCATAACAGGGAGGAGGCATATCGGTCTGTAAGAACTAGGGTTTGTTTTATCTTTGTTACTAACTTTATATATTATAACTAACTCAACCCTTTTCCATTCCACAGGAAAGACTCCGTCCTTCAAACATATGTTCATTATTTCTAAAATTTCATTTTTAATCTCATCCCATAACTCATCAATAACTTCTATCGTTATGCTTCTTTACGACCACTGTTCTAAACCGCTTCTCAAAGTTCTCCTATATTAATCACTTACAACATAATTATCCTCAATCCTATCTATAGTCGCATTTTCTTTTATGCTTTTATTTGGAATAAGGATATCAATTAGTTTAACGTAAGTTTCATATATTCCCTTTGTATAAGTTCCATTGATTTTAATTGTACCAATCTTATCGATTCTTTTTACTTTGTTTCTTATTAGCTTGTCAGGAATGTTCAAGACATGTTCATTACTTGCATTGGTAACAAACTCAATCCAACTTTGTATCATGTTAATTTTGATAATTTTTTATAAGATCTTCTTGCTCTTATATATTCTTCTTTATATAACATTTTAGCGTCGCATTGGCAGTACCTTCTATATGTTATGCTTTTACTTTTAACCATCGTTTTCATTTCTCTTAGTTCATCTTTCCACCACCAAATCTTATCTCTTGGGTTGTGTATCTACTGTTAATTCTTCTTTTCTGTATACATGATTATATTATGATCTGATTTATTCTTATAATTCTTGCATTTGTATTGGATTTTCTTCACTTTTCCTTTTCTTTTAATAAACATTATTTAACTTTATTTCTGGCCATATTCCAATCTTTCACCAGCAGATTTAGTTTTATTCTGTTCTTGATTGAACTTATAGTTCCAGTTTTCCATTCAAAACTTATCATATTATAAAGAGCAGTAATGAAGCGTGCTGTAATGAAAATAACTCTAATTTTGCATATCCCTGCCCGTTAGATTAAGGATGTCGTCTTCCCAGGCCCCCAAACCGAGCGCAGAGATTCAGCCCTATACAAGAAATTAAAAACGGTTCACTATTTTTTATATAACACTGTTTCCATACGAATGGCATTCAAGAAATTTTTAATGTCAGAATACTAGTTTCCGTTTATTTTGTTCTGTCTCTAATGTGTATTTTTTAAAGTGAAAAAAATANTTAAAGTGAAAAAAATTGGGATTAATGCGAGAGTTCCACGACATTTTTAGGTATGAAATTTCTGGTACAAAGGTTACTTAACATAGCATGAAACCACAGCGTATAGATAAGTGCACAGACAAAATAGCGAGACGGTTCGTTTGACGAGACCTAATCCAGTCTTTGATTGGCTGCACGAGGCTCTGGGAACGGGCTTTGTGTCTGATTGACTACTGCATGCTGCGAAAAGTTCCCTATTGGCTGGGTTGCCAGCTAGCGAGTTGGTTACCAAGGACTGATTGAAAACGGCGTTCAGAATATTTTGTTGGGCTGTTCACCTCTGTATTATCACAGAGTACATACACAAAGACGAAATTGGTGGGGCTGCGGTGGTGTAGTGGTTAGACTACTCACATTCCACCTAGGCGAACCAGGTTAGATTCCCGGCATTGTCGCTCCCGGATTTTCGCATGTGAATCGTGCTGGACGATGTCGCTGGTCGGCGGGTTTTCTCGGGGATCTCCCGTTTCCCCAGCCCTTTCATTCCGGCACTACTCCATGCTCACCTCCATACTTCACCCTCATCGGCTTTAAAGACCTCGATGTTAAGAGCCGCCCAAATCCCTTCACTCACTTACTCACGAAGCGCGTACTTAATTAAGTAAGGCCACCCTTAGCACTACCACGGTTCTAGGCCTCGGGCACCCAAAATACAAGCAAAATACCTCCAGATCTCTAAATNGGCCACCCTTAGCACTACCACGGTTCTAGGCCTCGGGCACCCAAAATACAAGCAAAATACCTCCAGATCTCTAAATATAAAAGTACGTTAGTAGTTAATGGCGGTGTTCAACTGTCCGGCGTGTGCCACGCTGCCACAACCCCTTTGGCGCTGGCCACACGAGTATCGCACCTGTCCAGTCAGCAGAGTAGCGGTTATCTTCCTATACGGCCGTGAGTCGTCAGCGGTGACGTCACGCCCTTCCTCAGCACACGCACACACACACCTCGGCACCGGGAGAAACTGTCACGTGCAGGACTCCTGGAACAGATGTGGACGTCTTTTAAGGCCCTTCTACAAACCGTCGTATCGCAGGGGTCCCCTCGGTGTTCGCGATCGCCTACCAGAAGCCGGAAAAAAAAAAAATAAACGAATCCCCACATCGATAAACGATACTTACAAGAGTATTGAGACGCCACGCCACTGTCACGACCCTGGTTCGATCCCAGGGTCGGCGCGTATGAAAATTCTCCTACGGGAACTCTCATGAGGAATGTGCTAAATAGATACCGCGTCTGTGTATGGGTTTCTCGGGGTCTTGCCCTTCCATCCTCCGGCCTCATTCCGCCTGTGTTCTCCATGCCTATCTCATTCCACCTGTCATTCGTCGGTCTGGCCGGAGCGACACGCCTACACTGAGAAAAAAGTTTTGTTGAATCAAACATAGTTTGTTTGGCGCAACCAAATTCGTTGTTTGTATAGGAGCAGTGAAATACTTCGTTGTTGAAACCAAATAATGTTGTTCTTATTTGGTTGCTCCAAACAGAGATTTGGTTAGTGCAACTAAATATTTGTTTTGCTCTTCGTACAATTAAACAGTTTCTTTTAATATAGAGAAACATAATCCCATCCGAGATTCGAACCTATATCGGCTGTACTCGAACACTACGCCCTGGCTTTCACATCTCGAGTTAATACTAATTAATTCAGAATGATTTTAAATATACAAACTTCAAATACTCGACAATGTGCGCAAATAAATATTTCAAGTTCTACAGCTTTGCATTTTGATTTCCAGTTGAACTCGTTTTACTGGGGTGTTTATACTATTATTAAGTGTCAATAAATTCACTAAGAAACACTGTTACTATCCTAATTATAAAAAAAAATGTAAAAAAAAAAAACAATTGAACTGTATTTTCGAACGAAGGCAATAAAATGAGTGGTCAAGCAAATATATACAGTAGATTCGTTGGCAGTCTAATTTCCTTTGGCCCAACTCAGAGGTTTTGTTCATTCAATCATGTATTATCTTAAATAAACCAAATAAATTTTGTTGCTTTTCAAGTTTTGTTTACCCAACAAACTACTCTGTTGGGGCAACTAAATATAATTTTCCCATATAGAAACAAATATTTGCGGTTGACTGTCTACCAGTAATGACAATATATATATAAGTATTATATATATATTAGTAGTTATATACAGAGTATACTATATAAATATCAGTAGTAAGAGATCAGGAAGGCACCTACCTACATGTAAAGGAGTTACACTAGCCATTGCCTGGACTGTGAGTCAGATACGCCAATGCTTGACCAAATACGCTTAGTTTTGTAACACGATCTTTTATCGGTCCTTTTCCAGAATAAAAGCTGAGGAGTTTTCATATAATCCGTATTTAATTAAGACGCCACAAAAGATTTCAAAGGAAAAAAATTTACCAGTCTGCTTATTTAAAAATGGTGGATACACGAGTACTGCAGAATACCAGAATAAAATTACCCAAACTTTTCCAAGTTTTCCATGCGAGCATTCAATATAGAAATTCTAAAAAAAAATGCCTTACTATATAAAAATGTTATTAAAATGAAACGCACATAAATTATTTTATATGAAAATTAGTTTACAATACGAGAAGTATAATTTTTTAATTGTAGAGATGTTTCTTTTACAACGCTCATTACTCATGTGTGGTCAGTGGCATAAAACGCGTTTCTTAGGCTGCAAATGAGAATTTTTTGCTGTAAATAGTATATGTCGGGTTAAACTGCATCGCACGTTAAAATTTATAGGATCAGTTATTAGTTACCCTGACTTTTCCAGATTTTTCAGGTTTCCCAGATCTGTAGTAATCCTGTGGAAAACTATTTGCAAATTTTACTGTATTT
>NQII01005672.1:187272-197806 GCA_002778355.1 Clitarchus hookeri | reverse complement strand
GTATTAAATTTATTTAAGGTTAGTAAGTATGTAACAAATTATTATTTTTTTACATTAATATGTGGTGATTGTGATATGTCTGGAAAATACTAAAATTAAATAACTCGTGGCGCTAGAAGCCACAACATTGTGGCGTGCTATAGGATAATGGTAGCCTACGGTCATTAAAAGAATGTGAACAACTGTGGTGGGCGGCCGNAAACATTGTGGCGTGCTATAGGATAATGGTAGCCTACGGTCATTAAAAGAATGTGAACAACTGTGGTGGGCGGCCGGATTCCTTTTCTTTTTTCACTTTTATGGTGACTGGGTGGCCTTTTTTTTGTGTCTTTTATGCAGTGACATGCTGGTTTTTTTGCGCACTGGAATGTGACAGCTCTAAAACCATCTCTTCTTCCTTTCTCTCTCATCACTCTACTTACAAGAAACAAAGAAGACTTGTAGGAATGTATCGATTGGCTANATCTCTTCTTCCTCTCTCTCTCATCACTCTACTTACAAGAAACAAAGAAGACTTGTAGGAATGTATCGATTGGCTACCAGTGTTGCTTACGTGGAGGGGGTTTGGGGGGAGGGCTGAGAGATGAGATATAAAGAGAGAGAGAGAGAGAAGGGAGAGGAGTGTTGTTAATAGTGACTAAGCACAGTTTGGATATGGGTGGCGGAGGGGCTTGCCTTTCCTAACCCTCTGCCAAAAATGTGTGAAACCCCGGTTGGGTGGTCAAGGGCCTCACAAGGGCCTGTTCTACCCTCGCTCTGAGCTTCGACTGTGATGAACAACTGGTGGAGAGGAGTGTTGATGTAAGAACGAGAGATGAGATAACACACTGTTCCCCTACACTTCCCTCCAAACATCAATGAACAGTTTAAGACTACCACTCCTTAATTTTTTTTCAGTGTATAGCACGCAAAACCAGAAATTTTTTCCTTTATTATGGGAAAAAGGGCACATTATACACGAGTAAATAGAGTAGTTATTTTGCAACAACAAAGTTTTGTCATTGCTGTGTAGAAACGAGAACCGAGTAGTTGTTAACCTAAAACCGGTTCCGAGTAAAACCTCAAGAATTGGTATAAATTGGAACCGAAGAACCGAACCGACCCATCCCTTAAACCAAGTGTAGACTACTGTATAAATGCAGAGGAAAAACATACATTACTAATGCAATGACTAATGAGTGATTTAAACATTTACATCAAAGATTTTCTTTCTATTTCCTGTTAGAAAATGGCCCAAATTAAATGTCCTTGATATATCTATGATACACAAACAGTGATTTAAGTTTTCACTAGCAACATAAACGTTAAAAATAACTTTTTCCAACACTATTGTTTATTTTTTGCATAAACCTTAACAACAAAATGCTTGGCCTTTAACCAGTGGAAATTATTTCATTACTAGAGACCTGAAAAAAAAAATTGCGATAAAACAAAAAATAACACGAATTTTAGCATTTTAGTGCGAATAAAGCAATTTTTACAATTTTACTTCAAATAAGGCTATTTTACAAATTTGCGCCAACCTTCACTTGAAATTAAACCAATATTCGCGGTATGAGTGTTACAAAATTATCTGTCTTGTTGCTTTGCCTAAATATGGCAAAAAAATGCACATCGACAGGCAATGAATGTTTATATCACGTTTTGTGGTTGAAGTTAGGAACACTCGTCGCACTGTTTACCAAGCGGCCGCCGTCTTCGTTGCAGCAACAAGTTAGGTTTGCATGTTTAAAATTTTGAATATCTAAGTGTCAATAATTTGTGGATCACATTTTGTAACTTTCTTTGAATAACACACCCATTCCATCATTTTTTTTCAAGTTCAGAGTTCAAAAATATAATAATCACCAAACAAAACTGTTACTGTTAAGACAGAGGGATTTTTACAAGGTCTTGACGGCCATAGAATATTTGTCAGCAAATCTGAACGTAAATTAGAGCACGAGTTAAGATGAAATTTTATTACTGCTGTATGTGACAAAACTAAGATACAATGGCGTATTCACACTATCGTTGTTTATCTAAAAGTTAAAAGTTTTAGACCAGAAATGATAAAAATATACTTGTTATGTTGGCAAACATGTAAACTAATTGTAATTTGTTTGTAGTTTGTTTGCTTGTTTACATACAAATTACGGAATTGGAATTGAAATTTGGTTCCTCGGAATAATTGCAGACCTACGTTACCCAACTTTGTTTTCTGCAAAATACGACTTTTGGAAAGAATTGTATTTCTTACGGAAGCCATAGCGGCAGCTTTTCTCACTAACTGTGAATGTGCAAGAACAGAACATGTGATGTAAACAAACTAGAATGAGCTGTATCTATGAAATTAGATACGAAACGAACGTAGCTATCAAGGACACTTTTCGTTCACACAGGATAAGGGCAATTTGTGAAGTTATGTGGAGAAATAATTAGACTCGAGGATAGTGTGAATTTTGTGCTATTTCCTTGTCCAAGATGCTGAAACCGGCAGTGCATGTACAGCAACGAGCAGCCGAGTTCAAAAGTGACGGTCTTTATGCTTTCGATTCTCAAACTCTGATGTGTCGTGTTTGTAACTGCATAGTTTCGTATGAAAAGAAAGACTCAGTATTAAAACATACAAAAACTCAAAAACATATTACCCTTTCAAACAAACAAACTGTGTTGATTCACCAGCTCAAGTTCAGACGTCTGTGCTTGCTTGCTTTAGTAGCTCAAAAGAAGAAAATTGGCAGTTGATGATCTTGCTATTAAAACAACTGAAGCTTTTGCAAGAGCCAACATTCTGCTTGAAAAGCTAGATGATACTAGTTTAAGAGAATGGATGGCTGAATTTATTGAAGGTAAGTGTAATTTGCAAATTTATATATTTAAACTACAACTTGGCCTGTAGGCATACTATGGTTTTTGAACAAGACCTAGTTAATGTAATACTTACCTTAGAAAATAAAAATGTTTGACATTACTGTTTTAGTATTACTCAAGTTATGGTTTTAAGTGCTGGAGACTTACCTTGTGTGAAAACTCTCAGAGAAAAATATGTTCCTGTGGCAGCACAGGCACACTTTGATGCAGTAAAGAAACTTCAGCAGAAACAAGATACCAAAGGAAGACGTGCGTTTGTTGTGCTTTTTAAGGTTTGTTCAGATAATTTTACAGAACCTGTTTTGAAGGTAGCTGCAGTAAACATTCTGGAGAAAGCAGATGCAACGACATGCTCTCAGGCTATATAAGAGTGTGTTAATAAATACAGTGTAAATTTCAAAAACGTTCAAGCAATTGTTACAGACGCTGCACGTTACATGACCAAATGTGTGATGACGATGCAGGTCCTTTATGGAGAGCACGTGGTCCATGTTCAGTGCTGGGCCCACAAACTGGCCTCAGTAGGTCACATCTTTGCATTGAACTGACTGAAGTAAATGAGGCTGTGGTAAAAGTCAAAACCACATTTTTGAATACACGAAAAAGAAAGCATCATTATGTGCAATATCTAGCTGAACATACAACTAAAGCAACAAATCTGTTCCCAATACCAGTGAACACCGGATGGAACTAGTGGTTCAGAGCAGTGTTTTATTTCTCAGAATACTTTGCTGACATTGTTAACTTCTTCAAGCTCGATCAAATGAAGGCCATCAACAACAGTGGTATTAACTACCTAGCTTGCCTTTCAGAAAAAGATGTGAACGTGGTTCTTGCTCAGTGCACATTTGTAAAAACCCATGCACCTGATATTGTAGAACTTCTCACAAAACACATGCTATATGGCTGGCTAAACAATTTGTTGAAAGGCTTCGAAGGCACATCAAAAGGTATTATTTGATTCCCAGTTAGAAACTCTGATTTCATCACTCATCTCTCACCACCAATGAAAAAGCACTTGTGAAACAGAAATGCCAAAAGGTATCAACTCTTGCAATGACCAAACTGCAAAGTTTGATGAATGGTGATCCAAGTGTGCACATTTTTAAGGCCACGAACAAGCTTTTTAGTTCAAAAAACATTTTATTGAATGAAACTAAAAGTGTTTTGCCTGTTTTTGATCAAATTCCTGTATTCAATGCAATGGATAACTGTGTTCGATACAAGGGCTATGAATTTCTTAAAGAAACTGTTCAAGATGTGGTCAGGGAAGAAAAAGAACCAGATGTAGCAAAATTACTAATGGCTTTGGGAGTAGAATATAAAGAATTTGCTTCAGCAGCACTGAAGGCTGTATGGTTGCCTTCCAACAATGTCGACAGGGAGCGCCTTCTTAGCCACTACAATTTAGCAGTTACTGACGGAAGGCAAAATTTGAAAGAAGAGAATATAGAAACATTTACCATCCTTTCGTTTGATGACTAACTGTTGACTTTTTACAAGCAGCTCAAATAACGTGTTTAAGTAAATTAGTTACATATTATGTAGATACGTATTACCTTACTGATTTTTCCTGTGAAAATGCACATTCTGTTTGTTAGCAGTTTTTATAGTTATTCTTTACAGTTATAATTATAATTTTGTATTTTTAATAGTGCTTATAGTGTAGCAAAAATGTTTATCATTTCAAAAATGAATTTTTGATGCATAAAAGGTTGTATGGCGCATAAAAAAATAACACGTATTTTCTAGATAAATAAAAGCTATTTTTGAGAAAAATAACACCTATTTTTTCAGGTCTCTATTCATTACTTATAAAGTATTAGTAAAGTTATTAAAAAATAAAATTTGTTAGACAAATTTACTAGCCCCTTGAATTAATTAAAGACAAAAAGTTACTTCTTCAACTTTTTTACAAATGGATTTATTTCTTAATTTGTGGTTTTCTGAAAACAGTAAACATGTAATTCAGACCTGCTATATAAAAAAGTGTAGGATATAATTTTTTCCTGGAATTGTCACCCCATGTTCCATCTACAAGTTGAAAAGCAATTGGCCTGGGTATAAAATAACAGTTTTATTCTGTTATCCACCACCCATGATATATCAACTGCAATTATTAAATACTAAATCACTTTGGTTGAAGCACTACCCAAGAAAAATACATAGTGCATGCACACACACACATGCGCACTCACATGCACACACACTTGCACTAACACACATACTCACTCACACACACACACACTCACACACACACACACTCGCGCACTCTCTCTCTCTCACACACACACAGAGCTAATTTACAGTTTCAGAACACAAATAAATGTGCAAAAATTAACGAATGAAAATGATGCAGCATTGGCCACCCAAAGTGAAGCAACCACTTTATTTTACACTTCTGAAGGGACAAGGTAAAAATGTTGCAAAATCCAGGACAATGTCAAATGGGGGAAATTTTTGCTGCAAGAGCCTTACATGGAACCAACAAAAATGTGCAAAATAAAGAAAAATGTAAAATCAGGGTATGTAAAAAAAAAAGGACGTTAAACAGTTTTGGAACATACAAACAGACAGAGATGAAGTTGATAGTGCCATATGTATTAGGTGTACAACCTTGCTTCCGCCATTTTTTCCCCAAACTTTTGAGGCTTTATTGTTNTTGATAGTGCCATATGTATTAGGTGTACAACCTTGCTTCCGCCATTTTTTCCCCAAACTTTTGAGGCTTTATTGTTAAAACGTGATTACATATTTATGATTAAAAGTACTGTCAGTCACTAACCACTACTTTTTCCCATCTTTCTGGCAATTTTCGGATACCATCTCGAAAAAACGATGCGTCTTTTGAGGCGAACCACGAATCATCAAGCCATTTTTTTGACTTCTTCATAAGAGCAGAAATGGTGATCAGCCAGGCCGTATGCCATCGATCGAAACAANATCAAGCCATTTTTTTGACTTCTTCATAAGAGCAGAAATGGTGATCAGCCAGGCCGTATGCCATCGATCGAAACAAATGGTAGTCAGAAGGAGCAACATCTGGAGAGTACGGCGGGTGGGATTAGACCTCCCATTTCAGTGTTGCCAAGTATGTCTTGACCGGTCTTGCGACATGTGGCCGAGCAATGTCATGCTGGAGGATAACTTTATAGTGTCTCTCTTTGTACTGTGTCCGTTTCTCTTTCAATGCTCGGTTCAAACGTATTAATTGCGTTCGATACTGATACCCTGTGATCCCCACCAAACACAGAGCATGACCTTGGCGCTGTGAATATTCGGTTTGGCCATCGACGTGGAGGCATGTCCAGGCATTCCCCATGATTATCTGCGCATGGGTTTATCGTAGTGGACCAATTTTTCATCGCCAGTCACAATGCGATGTAGAAACACCTTCCAATTCTGTCTTTGAAGCAGCTGTTCACAAGCAAAGAAACGCCGTTCAACATTTCTCGGTTTCAACTCGTATAGAACCCAATTTTCTTGCTTCTGAATCATTCCCATGGCTTTGAAGCATTTTGAAATGGCTTGTTGCATCACTCCCAATAATTCTGCCAATTCTTCTTGCATTTGGCACGAGTCTTCATCAAGTAATGCCTCCAATTCTGAATCTTCGAAACTTTTCTCTCTTCCACCGCCATGCCGGTCCTCGACGTCAAAATCACCACTCTTAAAGCATTGAAACCACTCACGACACGTTCTTTCACTAAGAGCAGCCTCACCGTAAGTACTTGAGAGCATTCGATGAGTCTCAGTCGCAATTTTCTTCAAATGGAAGCAGAAAATAAAACCTTCCCGCAAATGCAGAGAATTTGGCTCGAAAACCGACATCTTCGCTCGAGAATAAATTTATAATGCAAACACAAATTCGCTGATGTGGTGATGTCGTTATGTTGATAGATATCCAAGTTTACTGTGTGACGTTTTTGATCTACATATTTCCACCAGCACTTACCGCTGCAGCCATCGATCGAAAAACGGCGGAAGCAAAGTTGTATACCTAATAGGATCAAGCACAACTCTCCAGATGTGGTTCATGAAATGAATGTCACTGACCTGCAACAACCTCTTGATGAAAGCCCTGATTCGCCCGGCATGGGTGTCCTTGCGAAGAGAGCGGAAGACGAGACTCAGGAACATGGCCTGGTGACAGGAGCTCATCAGGCCTGGATCTGCTATCTTCTTGTACAGCGCACCATAAAACCTACCAACAAATGATTACAATTAACACATTTAAACTAGGGATGGGTCGAATAACAAAAAATATTGGTTCCGGTACCAATTTTACAATTTAAATATTGATTCCAGTATTCAGTTCTATTTTGAATACTAGCCTTTTGCTTGCAACTTTATTAAACCAATGCAGGTAAAATTCATTAAATGTTTTATTTAACTGTTATATGGAAGAATTGAACAATAACAAAGTGTGAAGACAAGATTTAAAGTATACAGATAAACTTGTTATATTAAATTTATTTAAGGTTAGTAAACATGTAACAAATTATTCCTTTTTAAATTTAATATGTGGTGATTGTGATATGTTTGGAAAATACTTTAATTAAGTAACTCGTGGTGCTAAAAGCCAAAACATTGTGGCATACTGTACGATAATGGTAACCTACAGTTGTTAAAAGAACGTCAACAACTGCGGTGGGCGCCGGTTTCCTTTTTTTTTTGCTTCTTTTAAGCAGTGATGTGCTGGTTTTTTTTTGCTGTGCTGGAATGTGACATCTCTAAAAAAAGTAGCTTTTTCCTTCCTCCCTCAACTATGGCATTTTGTTTATCGTTTCGTCTAGACGGAAACAAAGAAGGCTTGGAGGAATGTGTTGATTGGCTAGCAGTGTCCCTTACTGGAGAGGGATGAGTGATAAAGAGAGAAGGGAAAGGAGTGATGATGTAAGAGCGATACATAAGATAACAGACTTTTACCCTACATTTCTTTCCAAACTGTTTACGACTAGCACTCCTTTTATTTCCTTGTATAGCACGCACCCCAGAAAGTTTTTCCTTTGTTTTGGGAAAAAAGGACGCACTATACGCAAGTAAATATGGTAGTTATTTATATAACGACATAGTTTTGCCATTGCTGTGTAGAAACAAGAACCGAGTGGATGTTAACCTAAAACAGGTTCAGAGTTAAACCTCAAGAACCGGTATAAATTGGAACGGAAGAACCGAACCAACCAATCCCTAATTTAAACTCTCTCTCTCTCTCTCTCTCTCTCTCTCTCTATATATATATTTATTGTATATACAACCAGCATGGACTCCTGTGAACCATTAATCCCTCCAGATCAACATATGAAATAAAAAAAAAATATATAGAAACCCTATCATTTTACGATACCAAATTAACTGCAAATACGTAATATTTTTAAAAAAAATCTGAAGTTTTGCCAAATTTATTAATTTTTGTGTAAAATTCTATTAAACCCCATTTTGCAACAATATCACATCTTCTTACAAAAAAAACATCAGCCTATGGTAGCACACAAAATTTTTTTTACAGTATTGCAAAGGGTTTTAAAATATGCTATTGTTAACTTTCGTTTTGGTAAAATATAGTGAAATTTAATTCATGCTGCTAGGGAAGTCTAACGATAGATGACGAAGATTGTACAGTACTTTTATGAACTGAGCACCAACATTCTTGACATATATTTATCTATAAACCAAGAAAAGAGAAAGTATAAAACATATATAACACTGACTATGCAGACCAGCTAATAAAGTTTAACCTTATATTACTGTGTCCACTTGCAGCTTCTAAGGCATGAAAAGTGTTGTTCAGTATCGAGATATGTGCACCCGTGAACAGCTATGCTAGACAGGTGGATGGAATTTAATATTAGAATCATGCAATGTCTCAGCTGCTGGCGTCTACTATAGTGTGGCCATAATTTGTGACACACACAACATTTCCTGTGTAGGATGTGCTCTCTACGAGAGTGTGAATAACTCGTGAATGCGCCCTGCCCAATATCTCTGTTTCTGTTTCATATGTTTTACAAAGCACATTCTATGAATTGTTGTATTTCCATTAACTTTCACACCTAGATGCTGTCATTAGTGATGCATCCTGTTCCTTTTTATTTTGATTACTACAACTTTAAGGTAATAAACGTGTTTGAGCGTTTCAGTCCATGGTGTTTTAACACGTCTTTACACGACTTTGCTACTTCACAACGAGCAAGAAGTTTCGTCACAAAAAAATAGTGTATAAAAATAATTCCAACAACCCTTAATACACATTTCCTGCAAATTAATTTACGTGTTTTTGTCATTCGTTGCCTTTCACGGGATGACAATTTTCAACAGAATCGTACTCAACTATACCTAAAACATTTTTTTAAATGTGAATTAATTTTAAAGTGTATTCTTTCATTGCTCTTTGAAAACATGAAGTAGGTACGGGATTTTATTCTACAAAGAAAATGGCTTTTATTGACTTGCTGACTTGCTGCTTGTAGGATGTGAAATGCGTCGTAACTGTACACTGGCGAGATAAGCACATGCATGTGAAAGGCAGGGGGAAGCAAGCTATTTTTAGCATCATTCAATGACGACGTGGTTGTATGGTCACTGAGCACATGGTGTTACTCATGTGTAACATAGTCTACATTTTTTTAGAGAAATATGAAATGTGACTTATTATAGTCAATCTTGCATTTAAGTTAAAAATTATGCATATTTGTTTTAAGAAATGGCTTCCCCACAGGAGAAAAATTACAAGCAGGTGTTTCAGTGGCAAGGCTACATGCTAATTCACAGCACGCATGATGTACACGTGGTGGGAGTGGGTCAGAATCAGTCCAAAATCAAATGACTCCAAAGTATTAGCTGTTTTCTTGGGAACCATGAATTTGGGGGTTTAAATCTACTCATATAATTTTTTTTGCATATTGTTTTTAGTGCATGTAAGTGTAAGAATTAGCAAATGTGTAACATATTTACATTTTTAATAATTACACAGTTTCATCTTACTGACACATGAATAAAGTGATTCGGCCTATGGCAATGTTAATTCATTATATATGGTGAAAGACTACAGAATGTGCAAAACAAGTAGATCTTAAGCAGAGCTTCGAAAAGTGCCCAGTTTACTATGAACAGCTGTTACCTGTCGGACATGGAGTTGGCATGGTCACACACATGGTAGAGCAGGCTGAGTGTGTGCAGGCTGACGTTAAAGCTGGCCAGGTGAACGACCTTGTACATGGTCTGCACGTGCTCCGAGATCTGCTCCATCTCTGCCTTGGCGAAGGGGTACGCTCTGTTCACCCCCATCAGCAGCACGCTCATCATGCGTGAGTCCACCTCCCCCTGCGACCACCAACACACTGACACTTCCCCACACACCACATGCTATGTTACATTAAGGGTAGTGAAGCTGGATGAGAAATGCATTTCAACAGCCTTCTGACATTTTTGAAACCCTTTGAGCATTATTCCGATCCTATGAACTTAATTTGTTGCTATGCTTTAAGGGTTCCACCTGCCTGCAGCTATTTTACGCACTTGAGACCTTGAAGTGTGCGAGACCAAAGAGGCTGGCTCTTGCTCAATGACCACTTGCCTCCTGGCCTCTACATACAAGGCACTCACTGGCGAGCAGTCTTTGCGTCAGCGACTTGCCTGAACGTGACCACGTCGTCACCCTATTTACACGCCCACAAAAAAA
>NQII01005672.1:159846-184836 GCA_002778355.1 Clitarchus hookeri | reverse complement strand
ACTAGTTTCGGCAAAGTGAGTTTCAAGACGCTGTCTCCTGCTTCTCCTTTGTGGGTTTGACTTCTATGAGGACTGAAGTCACAATCACCCTAGTATAAGCACACGGGGTTATGTAAGAATACATGTTTATACCCCTGAGGAATAGACACGGTGGCCCGTACTATCTCCTAGCCAACAATTGTACTGAAACTGAGGTAAGTAGATTACGTTAACCAGGTGAAGGGGACCTGGGGCAAAACTAAACAAGCAGAAAATAAGTTAGGTAGCTTTGACAACAACTGACCCTAAATGATCTATACTGTTGTTCAGAAGGGACACGGGGTTCACTACCAAAGTGATAGTAAGTGTAAGGGGGCAAAAACTTCTNGATCTATACTGTTGTTCAGAAGGGACACGGGGTTCACTACCAAAGTGATAGTAAGTGTAAGGGGGCAAAAACTTCTTTGGCAGTCGTTGAACACAAGTTTGGAAGAACTCTGGAAGGCTGGTTGATCTCTCGTGAGGAAAGTAGGCAGAGCACTCCAGCACACGAGGTGGTGAAGCAAGCTGCCGAGTATACAACTGAGGTTTTGGGGCTGCGTGCCGGCATATATAGATGGCCGGTGCGGGTCCTTTGGCTCCCTTCGACTAGTTGGGTCTCTTTGGATGTGGGCTCCTCCCCTAGCAGCGCAGGCCACATTCTCTCGGCGGAGGCTGGAAGTGGCGATTTTCCTTGTGTGCGGGTTGTGTCGCTGTCAGCCGCTTAGGAGCAGCGCTGGGTTCTGTCGCACGTAGGGGTGATTACAAGACACGTGACATCTGACATAATGGCATAGACGGCTTCGGCTGCAGTGTCCTTGGGTGTCCCTTGCCTAGGGGTATGCTGGTAGGCACTGGAGCAAGTCGTCCTGGGTTCAAACCCTGCACGGAGTGACGTGACGTCACATGAAGATGAGACAGAGCCGTAAATAATTATTATGCCCATATACGTCACGCGTCACAACGATGACATTCTTTCCTCCGAATNGATGAGACAGAGCCGTAAATAATTATTATGCCCATATACGTCACGCGTCACAACGATGACATTCTTTCCTCCGAATTGGTGACATATTTTCCATGGCGTTCACATGAAGGTCCAAAGATGACAGTGCACCAATACCTGACCATCGCAGGTTTGTAGTGTTGTTGTTTTGCAGGCAGAAGAACAAGACCTTTACACATTTTCAAATGTCTGGTTAAACCTGCAGTAGGTGCAAACAACCTATGGCACTTCTCACATTGATATACTGTCATGGTGTCTACAAAACCAGCTCTACAAAATTCTCTGACTTTTCCCTGTTTTCCAGACCAAAATTAGTGATTTTCCCTGACCTTTCTTGTAAACTAGAAAATTATTTTGATACTTTGTTTTATAGTACTAGTGTTGATGTAGGAGTGTATATTTGTGTGCGCACACACGACACCCTGTTTCATCTTACCAGTGGCATATATATGTTATGCCAAGTTAGTGAGCTAAATTGTGGCAAAAATACGTAACTATACCAAGAATCCATCATTGCACATTTACTGAATCACTGCTACTAAAGCACATTGTTAAATAAATTTATGTAACAATAATCACAAAAAATTTTACCAAGAAAAAGTATAGAAAATTTGTTTTTACAACTAAGTGCATTGGTTTTACTCTGCACTGTAACAAAGCTGCATATAGCTCAAATTTAACACGAGGCTCTTCTGAAGATCAAAACATGCAAAACCCTCAAATGTACTCTTCAGTAAACAAAACAAATATTATGTTTTCAACCAAACAGTACCTTATGCTTACTTTAACACATGTGCATTAAGTATTAACAAGCATAGCAGATAAATTTTATGTACAGAAACAAATGCATCAAGCTTAAATTAAATGTACACAAACTAAACAATAGCTTCTGTACATTGCAACATTTGTGTTAATATCCATAATAAGCATGTCAGATAATAAAATATCACGCACAGAGACAAATGCATTAAACTTGAATTAAGTAATGTAATACCCTCTGTGCACTGTAACATTTATGTGTAAAAATATTAACAACAAGTATTTCAGATAGACAGAAAAAAAATTATGAATAGAGACAAATGCATAGGACTTATATTACATGTAGACCTGTATACACCTGTTACAAAAACCATGATAATTAGGCTAATATGTCATTACTTTCAACCGTACATTCTATAACAACTGTACTATATATACAAAAGAGCAGATAACTGAAATTCTATTAATTTATATAGGACAATACTTTTTAACGCTAGCGCACAAAAACACACAAAATGTTTCCAATATTGCACTCACAAATTCCTTTGGCAAACCATATCACATATCACCAAATTGAAATAATACGCACTAGGCAGAAAAATTACTGATTTCTCAATGTCTTTATTTCATCCTCTAAACAACTTGCTTCCTTTGCCGCATCTTCCTGTAATTTTTTTTTCTCAGTCTTTGGCAGCAATTTTAGCATAACTTTTATGCCAACTTTCTTTTTCCTTTAAGCATGCATCACTGGACTCTTTTGCTTTCACCTCTGCTACTTGGCTCGAAAATTTCTGGCGGCATGAATAAGGGCTTTGGTGATAGGGACGTCTTTCACTTCACCATAGGATAGGACAGCATCATAGACGATACGTTGTGCAATCAATGAGGCTTCTTTTTGATTTGCCATCAAACACTCAGAATTTATGAAAAAAACCCCTTTCAATGTTGAAGTTGCCATGTGACAGAATCATGACCAACTTCATGACCCAACGAATAGATGAATTATTGCCATTCTCTCGGAAAAGACTTTTCCAAAATGAATCCAGTAGCATTGTACTTCTTGTGTACTTTTTGAAAGAAGCAGTTACAGAAGGAAGTAAACACACTGTATGAAATTCTCTGAGAACACTGTCAGCTGTTGAACCAGAAAGCCAACAATTTTCAGTCAGAAAATCAAAAATAGAAGTCATTCGCCGTAAACAAATTTTGGGATCAGCTGCGACAGATGGATCAAAGCTTTTTCACATTGTATCATCCCTCTCCAACCTCGCTTTCAACACGTCCTTGATATTAATTTCAAAAGCATACAGAAATATTGCATAATATTGTTGAATTATTTTTTCTAATAATTTGACGAAATGACACGAATTTGAAATACATTTCCAGCCCATAATATAAGAACAATCAACTTTAAAAAAGACGCTATCTGTTATCCAAAAACAGCTGCTCTAACTTTGCGGTGACGTGCTGTGCGCGCTATCTGTGGGTTATTATGAGAGGTATTAAAAGCCAGAAATTAACCGCTTTCCTGCGCGCCATATAACAAATTTACAAACAGATGCCAATAGTTATATTTTTCCACGAGCTCTGCATAATTTTTAAAGTAACATATATTTCATGTACAACAATTTGGAGTACAAGTAATTTATATTTGGCCGGTAATCGTTTGTCTACGTAAATTATACGCCATAATGTTCTCTCGAAACACATCTCCTTGTTTCCGTAGAAAGTGAGACACACGTGAATAGTTTTTAAGCAATTCTAACGTTGTTCCACCTCACATATTTCCAACTCGAATATATTAGCTTTAACGTCCAAAGTGTGATATAAGATACAACAGACCGTCTCGCAAATGTTAACCCAAATTCACTATCTCGGACAAATTAAAAAAGAGTTAGCAAATATTTAATTATTTGCAACATTTTATATTTTTACTTTTATAACCTACTTATTTTTTTTTAGACAGATGTCAGTATTTAAATAACTTAAAATTTGTTCAGCATACGGTACAATGGCAAGTGGATTAGCTGACAGTGTGTTGATAAAAAACACAGCCCCAACTTTGACGGACCAGCTGATGGCGGAAGGATGCATAGTCAGATGTAAACAGTGGCGCTACTTTCGCAGACCTGTCAGAGAGTGGCCTTCTTATACAGTATGGACTATACCCGTCTGGCTAGGGGCGAATGAGGGAGGGAGAGCAATGGAGGAGAGAGCTTGTCATCCTGCTGCTCAAGCTGGATGCATGTTGGGTACCCTAGGCTGGAAGGCCGCTCCAAGGCAACCAGCTTGCTAGGTACCCTAGGCTGGAAGGCCGCTCCAAGGCAACCAGCTTGCTAGGTACCCTAGGCCGGAAGGCCGCTCCAAGGCAACCAGCTTGCTAGGTACCCTAGGCCGGAAGGCCGCTCCAAGGCAACCAGCTTGCTAGGTACCCTAGGCCGGAAGGCCGCTNCAACCTCGCTTTCAACACGTCCTTGATATTAATTCCAAAAGCATACAGAAATATTGCATAATATTGTTGAATTATTTTTTCTAATAATTTGACGAAATGACATGAATTTGAAATACATTTCCAGCCCATAATATAAGAACAATCAACTTTAAAAAAGACACTATCTGTTATCCAAAAACAGCGGCTCAAACTTCGCGGTGACGTGCTGTGCATGCTATCTGTGGGTTATTATGCGAGGCATTAAGAGCCAGAAATTAACCGCTTTCCTGCGCGCCATATAACAAATTTACAAACAGATGCCAATATTTATATTTTTCCACGAGCTCTGCATAATTTTTAAAGTAACATATATTTCATGTACAACAATTGTTCTCTCGAAACACATCTCCTTGTTTCCGTAGAAAGTGAGACACGCGTGAATAGTTTTTAAGCAATTCTAACGTTTTTCCACGTCACATATTTCCAACTCAAATATATTAGCTTTAACGTCCAAAGTGTGATAATAGATACAACAGACCGTCTCGCAAATGTTAACCCAAATTCACTATCTCGGACAAATTAAAAAAGAGTTAGCAAATAATTAATTAATTGCAACATTTTATATTTTTACTTTTATAACCTACTTATTTTTTTTAGACAGATGTCAGTATTTAAATAACTTAAAATTTGTTCAGCATAGAGTACAATGGCAAGGGGATTAGCTGACAGCGTGTTGATAAAAAACACAGCCCCGACTTTGACGGACCAGCTGATGGCGGAAGGATGCGTAGTCAGATGTAAACAGTGGCGCTACTTTCGCAGACCTGTCAGAAAGTGGCCTTGTGCATGTTGGGTACCCTAGGCTGGAAGGCCGCTCCAAGGCAACCTGCTACGTACCCTAGGCTGGAAGGCCGCTCCAAGGCAACCGGCTTGCTAGGTACCCTAGGCTGGAAGGCCGCTCGAAGGCAACCAGCACAGGTAGCTTGCATCAGGCAGAAGCCGACCTCTCAGGTCCACTTGCAGGAACTGAGCTGAAGTTTCACAGGGCTGGCGAAGGTATGAGGAGAGTGCAGCTGAGATGGACGCCTGTGACGTGTCAATCTGTCCTTACAAATGAAGTGTATGTAGGTGTCATACAAACGAGGTTCGAGTGTAGTTGTCTCTGGCCGGCAGAGCTCTTGTTCCTCCTCTTCCACAGCAATTGCTCCATCCCTGAATGCAACCTGTGGCCACTACAATGTTAACTAAGTAAATCTTGTGGCACTTTCACGACCACGTACAGTACTGACCTTCTTGATGCAAGCCTTGAAGAAGGAGAAGTACAGCTTGATGAGGTTCTTGGCAACACTTGTGTCATTGCCGGAGAACACAAACTGGCTGAGGAAACAGATGCAGTAGTACTGTGCTCGAGCACTCACATTCGACCTGCAACCAAGCATGGCATACATAACATTAACTATGTATGTCACACACACCTCACCCACTCACTCACTCACTCATGCATGCATGTGCATGCACACGTGCACGTGCACACACACACAAACATGCTCTCTCTCTCTCTCACATGCTCAATAAGCAAACAGCAGATCAATAATACACTTCCTCCAGTCACATGTGTAGACACTGTAAATTTTCGTAACGGGAAGGGCTGGCACCATGAACAGATGTTACTTTCCCGTTCTGTTCCAACCCGCGGACAACACACTGTAATGACGCAATATTCTTAATTTTTCGGGACATGGGTGTAAAATTCTTTCGTGTGTATTTAGCTTTGGAAAGCTTCGTAATATTTTATCAGCTTTCAAGTTAAAGCCGTGGTGGNGTAATATTTTATCAGGTTTCAAGTTAAAGCCGCGGTGGTTCGTTTCCCGTGATAGTTTGTTTATCGAGCAGACGTGTGCTTTTGTAGGTTATCAGACGGACATCTGCTGTTTAAGTTGTAACAGGAGTCCGTTTACCGTCTCGTTTCGAAAGTTGTTGTTTTGGTTATGCGTCAGCATTATACAGAAACTTTCCGGCTGCGTCGTGACGTTCGGTTCTCTGGAAGTGGACGGTGTCAACAGTTTTAGTTTCCTGCGACGCAGTTGCGGGTACGATAACATGTTGAGAGCGCGGGATACAGCATAGTTATGGATGACGCTACTGGCAGATGCCGGATGCCATGCGCTTATCTTAGGAGAGGGAGGGGATAGGCCTGCCTAATATATACTGGTGGTGCCTATCGCCTAGAGGAACAAAGTAACCAACCGGCGAAGAAGACGCATCAGGCGTGAGAAGACGCACCAGTCCGAAAGGGCGTGGGTCGTTAGGGTGCCAGGAGGGAACGAACATCCCTCCTGCCTTCGTAACTTAGTCTTGCGATGCAAGTTTGAGACATTAATAAACTGTAAACGACTGTGGCGCTGTTTTCTGCACTGGTATAACTAATTGTGAAAGTTCGTACTCTGCAAACTGGAAAGTCGTCTGTGAACTGTGAAACTTCAATGATAAATAAAGTATAAAGCAAACTAATCTGGAACTTCTTCTTCTTAATAAATAGGCGTCACCTGGTACTGAGTTTCGTATTCTACCTATGAGCAATCCGTGGCAATGTAAACATTCGGCAGGGTAATACTTCCGCAACATTACAAGATGGCGCCCAACTGTGAGGCTGTAATATATGTAAATTGATGTTAACGAGCCGCGGCAACATTACAACACGTATCTGTTCAAATGTAAACAAATGTAGCCTCATGGTAGGTTAGAAAAGTTAGAATTACCGGCATATGTTTACAATTTGTTTACCTACTTAGGCGCAAAATTTACCTTACCTTTATTTTTCCACTACTTTTATTGTGCAGAATACCTTGTCTTGTACGCTTGTAATAACATCTCATAGATTGTACTTCACAATTTCATACATGCCCTGTTGATATTTCTGCTCAACTCAGCAGTATGTGGGCTACTATAGCTGGCTGCCATTCCAAATATGTTTTATTTTTGTTATGACCACACAATATACTAGTTATGGTTCTGTTGGGAACTCTAGTTTAACGTCTTTCGTGAGACGTGATTGTTTTGCGGTTCTTCCTATGAGAAAGTGTTNCTTTGTGTTTTGATGATGCAGTGGAAAATTTTGTTTCAACAGAAATAAAATTCAATTTTAACTTCTTTCGAAAGAACTAAATACAGTAAATTTGTCGCTGTTTGTACCAATGTGGGAAATACTCACACAAATATTGTTGCATTTTTTATATAATGAACTACACTAAAAGGGTGTTCATTTAGGCCAAGCACATTTGAAACCCTCGCATATGATTCTGAACTTCCTTGCAAAGTCAAGTGTTTTTCTTTTATCAGCACACTCCATAATTTAAACAGAAATAAGGTTTACAAAAACAGTAACACACAAAGCTATGCTCAAGATTTAAATCCGCTCAACATAAAATGCAAGAACCATCATTAAAAATGTAGCATTTTTTAGCAACTGTTACACGTAACCATGCTTTTCCCGTTACACGCCTGGCACGTGGAAAAACAGCAAGCAGCAGAGCCTTCCTACCCCACAACATAGGAGCAGTAGGCGGATAGCATCTCGCTGCACCTCCTACATTCCATAGTACGTACCATTCCCCTCCGCTCCCTCCTAGTCTATATCCAACGTACCCCCACCTTTCTTGTGCTCTACTGGCTCCACTTCCGATCGTACCTCTCCCCTTCTTACCACTCCTCCTTTCCCGCACTACAGCACATGCATTCATCTCTTCCTCCGCTCCATCATCTGGCGTGAGTGATGCCACGCAACACAGACTAACAAAAGCTGGCTCGGGCATGGGAAATGGGCGGATGTCACTTGCAATCCGACGTGTTTAACGTTAAAAAAAAAACGAGTTTACAAATGTTTGTAACGCTATAGTGAAATACTTCAATAACAGACTTTATTTATAAACAAAATTCAGTACCTTTCAACTGATAGGGCAAATGACGGTGCATTTAAAAACTATTGCAATGGTGGACGTAACGCTATGGGCCATACTCGCAATAACACGGTTCCACTGTAGTTAGTTTCTGAAGTTAACTGAGCTACTCCTTTAAGGCTAGAATTCGATGTAAATCTAATCTTATATTTTATCTTTTTCACTAGCTTTGCAACGGGCTGTGAAATAACTTTGCAACCGCTTATCCCATTTAAGGCTTTCAACCTAATCAACTGGGATATAATTGTACGTAACCAGGCTTCAGCCTAACCTGTAAAACAGTCCTGTACCTGAGGGTAGGAATTACGATTCTTCACATTCACCCCCGTTAAGCTTACGCTGTTTGGTCATGTTGACCATTTTTATGCCTAACTCCACTGTTTGACCAGACACCTGGTCGAGCGTGAGGGGGACACCTACTACGAGAGAGAGAGAGAAAGAGAGAAAAAGAGAAAGAAAGAGAGAGAGTCCAGCCACCACCAAGAAGGATCTTCATCCTTCCGGCCTGTGGCTCCGGCTACCGGAAGTGGGGTACCATATAACCCTTTAAGTCCCTTCAGGACACCCACTTAGCTTCAGTTAGGGTTTAGTTGTTATCNCCTGTAAAACAGTCCTGTACCTGAGGGTAGGAATTACGATTCTTCACATTCACCCCCGTTAAGCTTACGCTGTTTGTCATGTTGACCATTTTTATGCCTAACTCCACTGTTTGACCAGACACCTGGTCGAGCGTGAGGGGGACACCTACTACGAGAGAGAGATGGAGTTCATCTAGATATCTAAGCGAGAGAGAGAGAAAGAGAGAAAAAGAGAAAGAAAGAGAGAGAGTCCAGCCACCACCTAGAAGGATCTTCATCCTTCCGGCCTGTGGCTCCGGCTACCAGAAGTGGGGTACCATATAACCCTTTAAGTCCCTTCAGGACACCCACTTAGCTTCAGTTAGGGTTTAGTTGTTATCACGGCTACCTAGTTGTTGCTCTGTGCTCTTTTGCTTGGTGTTCAGGCCAGGCTCTTCAAGCATACAGGCACCTTCACCTGTCTTTGATTAGCTTCCAAGAGTTAATCTGCGCTTGTTATTAATAGGAGAGTATGGGTCACAATGTCTTATTCTGGAGAGAATAAAACACGTTTCCGGTTTAACCGCCATCTGCACTTTCTTGAGTGAACTGGGCTTAATCATCCCCTGTTAGCGGCACCCCACAAAGGAGAGGCCGATCTTAGGGTAGAACTGCGGCCTGTCCCCTAAAAAGGAATAGACGTACGTCACAAGACACAACCCATTAGACGGTCATCCATACTGTGGACCAGGCACGTAAAGGTACCTGGTGCACATGTATGGTAGAGCCACAACCATTAGCAAGACACATGACGAAGTAGTTAGATTCCCCTTATCAGCCAACCTACTACCTCCACAGCGTATAAACTCGCCAGAGGATGTACCAGGCCTGGCAAGGAAGGATTTACCCCGTTGAGGCCTCACCTCGCAGTTACCCTTAGTCATCTGTACGGACCCATGATAAAGCTCCCCAGGGCTGTACACCCAGTCATCGAGATCCACCACCTAGGCCTACTCTTAGATCTAGGGGTCAAACGCATTAACACCCAAGACACAGCTCTATCAACCAGCACCAGTATGCAGACAGCTCGCCAGCCACAGCCGAACACGTCTCCCTGTCGAGCCACCACGCTGACGCCATCGCCACCACCCAGCCGGGCAAGAAGTCCCGCCATTGGACCAATGTCGATGAGCACCCGTGAACCGGTTGTGGGAGGTAAGCCAGCGGTTCCGCCAACACCCCGCAATAGCAAACCTCCTCTACCACAGATCAACTTCGTACCAAGCAGGCAGCCTACCTGCCCGAATCTCTATAAAGGCACCATAAAGGCTAAGCGCCAGATATTACAGACCCGGCCACATTAGGGTCTGTAAACCCCTTTTTCTTGTGCGCCTGATCTAGCACAAACTAAAAACAACTTCTATTGAGGCGCTGACGTGTTCTGTGCAAAGACCGTCATGCATCAAAATAGAGCGCACAAAACACTGTCCTGCGTCTGTAGTTAAGGGTGCTTCAAACCAGGATACGACGAAGATGTGTGGAAGCGATAAAGGTGGTAGTAGCACACATATCACACATTACACCACCTCTATCTACACTTAACTTGTTCACTGTCTTTCCATCAGCAATTTTCTTCTATGAGACTTCAGCAGTGACACTGTGATATAACGGTGTAATAGTTTCTAAAATTGATACAGAAAAGAAAATAGAAAACAGAAACTAGTTTCCAACATGAAAATTTAATAAATACAGTTTTTGTAAGCAGGGGAAAAAAAGAGGAGCAGTTTTAAAATAAAACTTTCTTACTGTGGTCGTCCACAAGAGAATCATTCCCACGTCAGCTGTCAAGAACTTCCCTACCCCTCCCCTGTGTGACCCACATTCCTTTCAGCACCACTGTGAATGNAGAATCATTCCCACGTCAGCTGTCAAGAACTTCCCTACCCCTCCCCTGTGTGACCCACATTCCTTTCAGCACCACTGTGAATGCCATCTCAGTCCTGCAAAAAAAGGAAGAAGACAGCTTGGAAACTACCGCTATACAGTATCCTTGTTCGGCCTTTCTTTCTCTAATGCCGTCTCAGACACACTCTGCTGACTACTGCGTTAGACTTCCTTGCATTCCAGTTATTTTTAATGTAAAATAAAGAAGAAAACTGAAGTGCTACACTAAAATTATTTTTGACAGGAAATTCTGCAGCCCTCTATCTTTCTTTTCTTCCAGAAACGTAAGTAAAGGTCGTGCTATAAAAAAAGAGAGGGATAATGAGGCAGAAAAAAGCAGACAGACGACGATAAACTTTGGGGAAACTTTACTTTGAATTACATATTATGTAGAATTTTGAATTAACCAAAAAGAAAAAAAATGAATCTTTGCACGAATCTTATATCAAATCAACCAAATCTACGAATCCCTAAGATTAGGTGGATTCAGGATATCTTATTAACAAAACATTGTGTCATGAGAAAATACCTATTTCAAGAATATTACAGCAACTTTCTATATGAAATTATTATTGTGAGTAAAATAAACATTTACTTATTCCAATAACATTGCTTATATGTTTATTTAAACGTTTCAAACACGAAAAACTATTATGGCAGCGATTTGTATTTTGTAATTTTTCAGCTTCGAAGCGGACAAAACGCAAACTGCAATTATAAAAATACGTCATAGATTTTGTAGACAAAACGCGTCTTGTGACCATTTTGTTAACAAAAAGTGCCAATTGGAAGAAGGCCTCATTCTCCTCTCTTCCTTTACTTTACTAATTGTCGTATAGCGCATACTATTAAAAATGTAGTCCTGATAATTACATGAAGGCCATGGAAGCCTGTTGCTATAAAAAATCTTGATCCGTAAACTGAGTCTCTAATTGTGAATGGTGCTTCAATATATTCATATGCTTGGAGAATAGTGAAATATACTCCTAATATAATGGTAATTATTAAACTTTGATTTATTTATTTTATATTATTATTTAATAATCTGTGATGAGCTCATGTAATAGTTACTCCTGATGTTAAAAGGATTGTTGTATTAAGTAATGGAATTTGTATTGGATTAAATGGAATAATTCCATTTGGTGGTCATATTGATCCTACTTGTTGTACTGCTGGTGATAATCTTCTATGAAAGAATGTTCAAAAAATGAAATAAAGAAAAATACTTCTGAAATAATAAATAAGATTATTCCTCATTTTAATCCTTTAATAACTATTTTTGTATGTAGGCCTTGATGAAGTGGTGAAGAAGCTAAATTGAAACTGTATGATTAGTGGTGAAGAAGCTAAATTGAAATTGTATGATTAGTGGTGAAGAAGCTAAATTGAAATTGTATGATTAGTGGTGAAGAAGCTAAAGTTTGTATACTTTGACGTATACAAACTAATCTAATAAATAAAGCACCTAATAATCTAATACTAATTCATAAAAAACTATATCTTAAACCAGAAATAATTAATATACTAAAAACACGAAATAAACCATATCCACCCAATTTCAACAAAACACCAGCTAAAATTATTGAACCAGAAACAGGAGCTTCTACATGAGCCTTGGGTAATCATACATGAACAAAAAATATAGGTATTTTAACTAAAAATGAAAAAATTATACATAAATAAAAAATAAAATAAAAATAATTAAAACAAAAAATTAAAGAAAAAGTAAGTAAGGCATGACCTACCCGGCCAGCCTCGCTCCTGCCACCGTAGTACTACTTGTGTTTAGTTTCTGCCCTTCTCTTTCTCATTTACTCTCAAATTAGGAGTTGGGGGGGGGGGACCTCCTCCACCTCTTGTGAAAAACACAACCCTAAGTAGAAAAAGTTCATCCTTGCATGGAATATAATATGGTTCTTGCTTTCATGCAGGTCTCCCCTTCACCGCCACGCTATCATTCCCGGAATAGCGCGGAAAGCTACAACACAGGTCTGAGTTATAACCCCAACAGCTGCGTCATATCAAGCTTGTACTGTACAATGTTGATTGGAAAACGTCTGTCTATTGAATTAAAATAATATTTCATTAATACATTGTCTGATTTTCCTTCGAGAAGATACTGACAATGCACTTCACACATGCCAAAGTGACTTGGTGCCAGAATTAGCTTTTTTTTTTTTTTTTGGGACAAGGGTAATATGTATACACCCTCAGGCACTGTGAGGCCTCGCATAATCAGGGGTCTACAGTAAACGGTTGCTGCAGGGTTTCATTTCCCATATACACTGAAATTATCAGTCAGTTGAAATGCACTATTTGTATCAATTTTCAAACTAATTATGGTGTTGGTTGGCATGGGTGGCACTCAACGTCCAATCAACATAAACATGGAGCACATTATTCAAACATTTTGTTTAGGCCTACATGAAGATTCCATTGCACGCTATTTTTTTTCTTTTTTGGTTTGGAGAAAGGTTACCACTTCACACAATAAGCAGATGTTGCCTAGCAACCAAGCTTTGAGAATCACACTTTTTTTTCCTGCACGGAGGGATAACGTTTTGTTGTTTAAACAAGGTTGGCTATCGTCTTGACACAGCTGCTACGCGCACGTCTCTTCTTCCCATAACATGCTTGCGGCTTGATTAACAAGATATGACATCCTAGACAAGGCATCTTTGTGCCTAATTTTTATTGACATTCCCACTACACAACTTCCCTGACTTCTCCCTGTTTTATGTGTGCCCTTTAATTTCCCTGAATTTTCCCTGTTTTCCCAGTTGGGATGGGAACATTTCACGCCAGTTGGCAACATGGTGATGGTGCACTGGCTCAGTATCCCTCTAGAGACTACGCAAACACAGTCTTCTTAATGACGTATTTAAGGGCTGCATGGGCCCTGGGGATGCCTGGCCCTGGCTCACCAGCACTGTGGATATGATATCCCTTTTCACCAGGGGATTCAGTGGGTGTCCTAAGGTGAGTGTAGGTGCAGGCATGATCGTAGATATAAGTACAGTGATGTAGCAGCGCGGGGGAGGAAAGGTTCTGGCATGGTCCAAACAGCAAGGAACTGACTCTTCTTGGGGCCGGTGCCTTGAGGTTGACCCCTGCCGGAGTCCTACCAATTGATTGGCACCGCAAGGTACGCCTCCCGATTGACTTGTGGATAGGGCCCCCTGATCCTCCTTGGGAGGAATTGAGTAAGCAGCATGACCAGCTACTGTCCTCAACTTCCCCTTTGGACTCGCAGCGTTCCCCACACGCTGCCCTATGGCTCTCAGTAAGCAGCACAACCAGCTTGTAGCCTGAGAGTCGTCGTGACCTGATGTGTTTGTTCTCCTCAAGTCTCAGGCACCTCACAGAAAGGTTCTCTCCCCCCTTGCCACAGTGGAGCTAGACGACGGCATTACCAGCCAGCACCAAGCATTTACGAGAGGCACGAGCGCCCTTCAGTGGGGACGTGGTTCGTTTTTCTACTGCGATAGTCACGTATGTACCTGGAAGTACATAGGTAAATATGCACACAGAAGGCAAAGGGGGTAAGAAAGGCGTAAAGCAAAAGAGAATGACTGGACCACAAAGAGGTAACTGGTAAATATGTTTTACTCCGTCTTCAGGATTGCAAAAAACATATATCTCCGACCTGTGCCTGCTGACATCTGACGGACAAGGGACCAAGTTTTCCAAGCTAAATACCGCATGGCAGTAATCAGGTTCGAACAAAGTCGGGGCGAGAGTGATCCCAGTACACACTACGTCCGGCGCGGACGAGGCACTCAGGCCAACACTCGTAACGTTAAAGAAAGCTCCCTGGCAAGAGCTTCAACCATGTTTGAGAGCTATGGCGAGCGAGGGGCAGCTGGAGCAGGCCCCATGGAAGAGGCAACCTCCCGTGATGCGCGACCAGCATGCGCGTTTGGTGCCTGCCAGCCAGGGCAAGTCTAACAAGGGGAGGACGACCCACTCGAACTTGAGCGCAGCATCGGGCGGATTGCCAGCCTCTCATGCAGCAAGGACCTCCTCGGCTTATAGAAATGGAGCGATACAGAGGAGAAATGAGCGAATGCACTCGGTGCTACGTTGTACTAGGGGGCAACACCAGAGACCAAGGCTTGAGAATGTATCCAACAGCATTTGTGGCGCGTCACCCTGATAAAGGTTTTGCCACCATTCCAAATTTAGCTTTAATGTTGTAATTTTAGTAACTTAATATTATAAATAAGCAAGTGAATAAACCAACTTAAGATTTAAATTATTAATCACCTGAATGAAAATTTGATAAACACTCAATTGTTCACTGAACTTGCAAATTTTAATTTGGGTTTGACATTCGGCTACCAATTTTCTTACTGAAAAATGAAAATTAAAGTTATGATTTGTTGTACAAATGTGTACAACTGTATACAATAGTATAACTAAGGTTTATTCTGCTCAGGTTGGGAAACTCAAAACTAATACTTTGGCAACTAAAAATTTTCACAGCCAGATAGTACTGATGTTGCACGAGTACCATATTTTCTTTGTTTAGCAAGTAAACATATAGGATAACTGCAATATTAATAAAATAAATATAATATTTTTTTAATCTTCAGATTTGTACTGTGTTAGAACATACAAAAATTTTTAATAAAGTTTGTTTGCATTAGAGTGACAAATTAATTAAATATATATACATATATTTTAATATTCAGTTAAAAAGGTGGTTGTAACAAGACATTGTATTACACAATAATATTAATTAAATGTGACACCACCGTTAAAATATTCCTTTTGACAACTGCTGTATCCTCATTTCATTCTCAAATTTGTGATTTTTTTTTTACTAAAATAAGCATGTTAGTTTATGATAGCTCAATGCCGAACAGAATTGTTACCTCTTGTGAACACCATTACAGGATGTGAATAATAATTGTAAAATAAAGTCAATACTGTACCTCTTATTTTGGCATCACACAATAATTCTAACCAAACACAAATACATATAATTTCTCTATTTGCCACCAGCTTAAAAGTGACCTGTGCCAAACTCCCTTGTAAGAAATGTGGCTTTGTTTCCAAGCTCAACAGNGATAACTGCAATATTAATAAAATAAATATAATATTTTTTTAATCTTCAGATTTGTACTGTGTTAGAACATACAAAATTTTTTAATAAAGTTTGTTTGCATTAGAGTGACAAATTAATTAAATATATATACATATATTTTAATATTCAGTTAAAAAGGTGGTTGTAACAAGACATTGTATTACACAATAATATTAATTAAATGTGACACCACCGTTAAAATATTCCTTTTGACAACTGCTGTATCCTCATTTCATTCTCAAATTTGTAATTTTTTTTTTACTAAAATAAGCATGTTAGTTTATGATAGCTCAATGCCGAACAGAATTGTTACCTCTTGTGAACACCATTACAGGATGTGAATAATAATTGTAAAATAAAGTCAATACTGTACCTCTTATTTTGGCACACACAATAATTCTAACCAAACACAAATACATATAATTTCTCCATTTGCCACCAGCTTAAAAGTGACCTGTGCCAAACTCCCTTGTAAGAAATGTGGCTTTGTTTCCAAGCTCAACAGNTATTTGCCACCAGCTTAAAAGTGACCTGTGCCAAACTCCCTTGTAAGAAATGTGGCTTTGTTTCCAAGCTCAACAGAATAAACCTCAGTACCACCAGCAGGCAGGATACTGCATGTAGTGAGACAAGTAAGTGCAGACCTGAAGAGCAGCTTCTCTATCTCGTCCATCACCACGGCCTTCATGTTGGGGTGGGTGGACAACAGCTGGCCCAGGCAGTAGATCACCTTCGATACCACCTTTGCGTTAGGGTCCCCCAGCTTGTTCACCAGGTTCCGTAGCAGAATCTGTGCAACAACACACCTAGCTGACAATACGTTGCATTTCTGAAGCAAGTTTACCAAACTGACACCCCGTAGACATCTTAACCAATTACAACAAAACCAACTGTCAAAAAACTCTCTCCTGCTATACTCCACAAATCCTAACAAATTATCTGCTTTTGATGGATTCCTCCGCTTTCCAAGTTTATTGCTTATGCAATTAAGCCGTTAAGGGCTCTGTACGTCTGGCACACAAAGTGTTACAGAGCCTTGGTAGGAAACATACAAATCAAAAGCGGTTGGACACTTTGTAGTAATGTCTAAACATGAAAAGGATTTAATAATTGTTTCGTGCCCAATGACAAGTTAAGAGGTGTCCTTACACACACATCATACTTTGTTTCTATTAGCATTACATAAAAATATAGGGTCACTACTTAAAAGTCATGTTCAAATGAGTCATGGAAGGAAAGAATGCACGCCAGTAGAGCACCTTGTGTTGTGAGTGGTGAATGATTGAGAGTCTGCTTTTGGGCCAGCACACTTCAAGGCCTCGAACATGCAAAACTGCTGCAGGCAAGAGGCACCCTTAATGTACTGAGAATAACAGTAACCATACAAATAAAGAAATTGGTTATCCTGAACCCCACATACAAACTTTGTGCGATAATTCATTATAAACAAGAAGTTATCAATATAACTAATGAGCTTACTTTACATGGATGCAAATAATTTTGGTCAAGTTATTAAATGGTTGGATAGTAGGTGGGTCTTGACGCCTCGATGATAGCGATATCATTTGGGATGCAAGAAGAAACAAATGCAATACTAGTGAGACAATAATAAAAACAAATGTGGCTTACCTTGGACTCAAACACGGAATACCTCATACCATAAGCTGGCATGTAACCAACTACATTACGGAGGTAGGATTCGGAACATCAACTTCGATAGTAATACGCCTAAAGCATTGGTAGACTAGGATTATAAACTTCAAATATTTATAAAGGGACATCATTTGGAAAAAAAGTCTGCGAGTCACTTAAATTATGTAAGTTTACATGGACTACCGTAAACAAACTTGTGTGCAGAATTTGGTGGAAATAGCTTGACCAGTTCCCGAGATATGACAAAAGCTTTAGTTACAAATTTGGCGATATCGTACAAAACATCCTAAAACAGGCTATGTATATACATATGTGATGCTTCTAATAGATACTGAAATATGTCTAATTATATATATATTATAAACTTATCTAAATAATTTATATTACACCATTTTGGAAAGAAAGAAAAAAAAAGCGGGGGGGGGGGTCTGAACAACATCAATTATGTAGCCCAATGTAGTACAGGCAGTGCTCGACTTTCATACATTCGAGATTCTTCGAACAATTCGCTCTTTCATACATGACATATTATCACCTCTAAATCAACTTTAATACAACCAATTTGGTCTTTCATACATCTAGCAACCTACCAACATATTGATTTAGCACTGTTGGTTGGGTTGCCATCTAACACTGCCTGCCATGTTTTCCAGCGTTTGCAGATCATATGTTATGAATGTTTAGATATGGCTGTCATATTGGCACAAATACAAATGAGTGCGTGTGTTAAAATAATATACGAATCCCTGAAAAACTTTTACATAGCTTTTACGATCTAAAAAATTAAATGTTACATTTGTACAACCATTTTACAGAAAGTGGGAACCATATTTAATTACCTTATTTATTCACATAGTACTTACAATCAAATACGTATAGAGGTGTTGAAAATCAACATTTCAGGCAAGAAAGTATTGTATATGTATATATATTAGTGATTTTCAATTAAATACTTGTTAAGAATAACATGTTTATCAATTTAATATATTATCCTTCTACTAATTTTTTTCTTAAATTTCTTATTACATGCACATATATCATTCAACTTCCATACACATTTTGAGGAACAAATTATGTATGAAAGTAGAGGACTGCCTGTACTGTGTGAAACATTTGGTGGAATTAGATGATTGGTTCCTGAGATATGGCATAGATGATGCATTTTATAACCTGGCACTTTCTTACAGAAAGCAGCAAAAGATGATCTCTATAAGCATATTTGATGCTTCTAATGGATATTCTCAGTATAAAAAAATTCTATTGAAATTTGTGAAATTATTTAATAGAAATGATACACTTCTCTAAATTATTTATATTTCAGCCACACACAAAATAAATCCAGACACACTTTAAAAACATGGCCTAATGTAGCACTACTAGTGTGAAAAGTTCGGTGGGAATCAGATGATTGGCTGTAATTCTGAAAATATGTGACTACCTTCTTGAACTATATATTTAGATGGCCTAAAAAATTATAATTTGTCACCTGAAATTAATAGGTATCGATTAATACATTCCCGAGATAGGATAGGAAAACATTTTTCATGTTGTGCTATCTTCCCAAATGGCGGATACATGAGTTTGTGTATCAGTTCATTTTATACTTGCAATGATTGATACTGTCAGCATACAAAGTTAGGAATCAGTTGATTGTTTCCCAAGATATAATATTAAAACTTTATTTTCATGTGGCGTTATCTTACAAATTGGCATACTAAAGAGACTATCCATTCACACATTTATGCTTGTACAAGATAATTTCCACATAGCAAGTTTGGTCNAATTGGCATACTAAAGAGACTATCCATTCACACATTTATGCTTGTACAAGATAATTTCCACATAGCAAGTTTGGTCGAAATTGGACAAACAGTATGGTAGATATCGCAAATAAACCTAAAATATTTATATAGCCACCCTTTTAAAAATAAGTNGAAATTGGACAAACAGTATGGTAGATATCGCAAATAAACCTAAAATATTTATATAGCCACCCTTTTAAAAATAAGTCCCTTATCCATTTAAATTGTATATATGAACATGACCTACATTAGTATTATTTATATGCCAAATTTGGTAAGAATCATTTGCGTAGTTACTAAGATATAACAAAAAAGGTTTATTTTTCATATTGCACTATCTTCCAAAATGGCCGGCTAATAACATCATCACTATTCAATGCATACATCATGCACTGTCAATGTACGAAATTTGGTTTAAATCGGTTAAACGGTTGGAGAGACCTCCCCTTCCAGCTCCCTATTTGAGCCCCCGATCAAGACAGTCGGCCGACCACACTTGATCGTAACCAACTTCCGTCGGGAAAGGTCAGTTCCACCAGTGTCGCCGGACCAGTAGCCCTCCCCTGGCTCACTGCAGCACTGCCAGCTGCAGCACCACGGTCGCCCCAGGTCGGGGCACTTGTTCCAGTCAACTCCAGCAGCAGCAGCCACCCCATGCCCCTTCCAGCACAGGTAAACCCGTGGCCGTGTGCCACCCAGTGCACAGGACCACTAAGCCAACATTTGGCCTTGTACCGTGCAGTCAAGCCACGCACTATACATTACATACCGGCTGGGGCCCTGTCAGCCAGTTGAATCACCAGTGTCTCTGACCGACACGTCAAAACGTTGCCCGACCGTGGCGTCGCTGTCAAGCCACCTGACGTCGCGTGTCAATGTTNGTCTCTGACCGACACGTCAAAACGTTGCCCGACCGTGGCGTCGCTGTCAAGCCACCTGACGTCGCGTGTCAATGTTCCACAATTGGTTTCAAATGGATAACTGGTGCCCAATATACAACACAGTAACATAAAGTTCAAAATTTTCGCCATTTTGAAAATAAGTACCAGGCATTATTGAAAACTATAATAGTCTGATGATATTACCAAATATTATATGTGGACCAAGTTTTGTTAAATTTGGTTGTCTGGTTTAATAGTTATTGGGGTGGACATACATTCCAGACAGACAACCAGGTGATTGCATAAGCGTTTCTTTTCTTCGGAAAGTAAGCTAAAAATGAGAAAGGAAACACAATACGACCTATAACATAACTGTTATCAAGAGGAAAATTGGAAAATGGGAAGTATCATCAATTAAATGCAAAATGTCAGAAACTACGAGAGATGAAACAACACATTTGTGAATAGTGTTAGTCTATTTGATATCTGCCATCTGTGAATATTTGAGGGGGATAATATTAAATGTTGTTAGGAAATTTTGGGGTCACATGTTGTTCAACAGATTTGTGTTATCCATAAACTTTAATCTGTTGTTATGACAATAATGATGTGTACATTAAATGAACACAAAACACTGCCTTGGTGTAACACTCTCAGGTAAACGATTCTTGAGAAAACATGCAAAGTTAGAATGGGTGCCCAAGACTGCCAGCCAAACATGCAACTGATCTCGCCAGGCCAGTTGTTACAAACCAAATTTGCTAACGACGGGTGATGTTATAACAGTTCTTACAATGTATTATGGTTAGACAAACTGTTCTGTGGTGTGGACAGCCTCCCTTCCACAGCTCATGTAAGGTGTGTTGGTTGTGCTGTGATCAACATGTGCCAGGATTTGAACCCAGGATGGCACATACCAGACAGACACAGCCAAGGTCATAGTGTGTGGTTGGTCACCACTTTTTGGCCCCTCCAAAGCAAATTGGATAAGTGATAGGCACGGAACATACTATATAATAAATTTATCTAAGACTTTGTGATGGAATGCCATAACATAGTTGCTTTCAGTGTGACACATATTGAGTTGTGGAAGGGATGGAGACTTGAACAGGATAATCTGTTTCACAACATACATATATTCCTAGTAACAATACAAGCCAAGAAGTATTTTTAATTTTTTTTATATACTTCACAACATTTCCTCGATTTTGCTGGTATATTTATTGTCATATGTGGTTTCGCTGTTCATGATAACTCTTATCACTGATAACAGGTAGTAAAAGAGAGTTCAGTTTGCATGTAATCCACTTGTACATGCTTTGTCCGAGCTGTCTATTCGCCTCTACGGGTTACTTTTAAAGATAGGCGTTTTAAACTAAATCTATTCTTCACAAATTTTTTAGGAGAAGATCCCTAAAAGCATATATTTAAAAAAAAAAAAATATTACTTGAAAATCTGTTATAGATATGACAGCTGTAGGGAAATTGTTTGAAATGCCTATCTTTAAAATTAACATACTAAAGCGAAATGTCCTTAACATGGGATTTCATATTTAAATTTTCAGCTTCAGTCCGTAGGCAGTGCCCTTAACAGAGGGTTTGAAAATTTTTACATATTTAGATGAACCAAACCCCTATACGTACATCAAAATGGGGGTGGTATCTATTTTCAGATACACACTGCATGGAGTAGTGTTAAACACAATGCATAGTGACTTATTTGTCAATGATTTCCCTCGCATTTAAAACTTTTCCTTTTATACAATTTTTNTGCATGGAGTAGTGTTAAACACAATGCATAGTGACTTATTTGTCAATGATTTCCCTCGCATTTAAAACTTTTCCTTTTATACAATTTTTTACAGTTCCTCGAAAATGGATCTTTAAAAGAGATGGTTTTAATAAAAGGGGATGCAACAGTGAGGTTCTACTGTATTTCCCAGACTTTCACTTGAGTTTGTCGAGCATTATACAAAGCAAAAGGCTGCGTGCACTGTGTTCTGTCGTGTCAATGGCAGCTATCTTCATTGCCACCTCTCTGGTTTCAGTGGCATCCTTGTTCAGTTGGACACAAAGGTGGGAGTGCTTGGTTAGTCCACCACCACGGCAGCTGGTGCTATGCAGCCATCTCCCACCTTGCCAGCCATGTAAGNGTGGGAGTGCTTGGTTAGTCCACCACCACGGCAGCTGGTGCTATGCAGCCATCTCCCACCTTGCCAGCCATGTAAGGGGAAGAAAAGAGGTTGTACTTGGCCATGCCGAGTATCACCTAAGAGAGCCGAAGTTTATTCCTGCAAGCCAGATGTTTTCATTGTTATGTGCCACCTATGATACAGTGCATGCTTGGAGATCATACACACAAGACTACAATTTTCTCTGACAAACATCAGTCTAAGTGTTTAACAACATTTGCTGGCCTGTTCGGGTGTGCNCACACAAGACTACAATTTTCTCTGACAAACATCAGTCTAAGTGTTTAACAACATTTGCTGGCCTGTTCGGGTGTGCACTGCTCCACTACCCCTGCCGGCCACGTGTCGCATAGTGACGCGCTACTTTTGCACCCGACTAGGTACACATCCAAGCCAACCCAGTCACGTCACAAGGAAGCATGAAGCTTCTCTTAAACGCTCAGTGAGCAGCACGTGCTGTAGGGAAGGAATTAATACAAACTCGACCCCATAACCAGCCAACCCCTATGCACAACCCTCCAACCAGTGGGTATTTATGGAGCAGCAAGCCAGCCCTCAGGGTGATTCTTGCGCCAAGGCATCTGCCTGTTCTCTCGTCACTATCACATCAATGAGTTATGCAAGTCATGGGCTTAACGCCATACACTTGTCAGCAATCAAGGGAAGTTATAAAAGTACTGCTGCGATCCCATTACAGGACGTCCGTACGGGACTTAGGACCGTGGAGCAGAAGGGAGTCAGTGTGGCCATAGGCATCAGAACTAATAAAAACCCTGGCTACTTGGCGAATGTTATCCAGTAGGTAGCTCCCCACTGAGAGACATCCCAGTCAGGAACAGGGTGTGGGAGTGGGAAAGGGATGCGGTCTGCCACCTTAACGAAGGATGGATTAGTACCCTGAGGCAAGGCAACATAGGCTGAGGGTGTGCTGGATCTGTGTGTACGCATGTCTTGCAGCTGTCAGCATGCTGGATCGTGAGGCACCCAGTGCAGGTATCTAGGGGGCAACAATAAGTGTTGGGGTTGTGCCTACTGGCTTGCTGGAGGATCTGTGTGTAAACACGTCTCAGAGCCGTCAGCGTGCTAGATCACGAGGTACCCAGTGCCGATATCACATTCCGGAGCCAGGGGCATGCTGGATCTGTGCAGTAGCACATCCTGGGGCCACTGTAGTGCTGGATCATGAGGCACAAAGTGAGGCAGTGGAATCACCAGCATGATGAATCGTGAGGTGTGACATACTGATGACTGGTATAGGAAAGAGGCTTTGGAGCCGTTACTTCAGGTCCCAGTACTGAAAATGTGCTGGGTCTGTGCTNCCGATGACTGGTATAGGGGAGAGGCTTTGGAGCCGTTACTTCAGGTCCCAGTACTGAAAATGTGCTGGGTCTGTGCTCAGCCACGCCCTGGAGCAGTCAATGTGTCAGATCATGACGAACGTGAGTAACAGCACCCCATGCCTCCAGGCATAGAAGGAATCGTCAAGCTAGTATAAAACAAGGGATAACTCAGCAAGAAGGGGACATACAGAACAATACATGTAAGGGCGGAGAAATGGAAGATCCCCGAAAAAACTCACTGACCAGCGGTATCGTCCGGCACTATTCCCACATATTCAAATATGGGGGCGACCCCGCTGGGAATCAAACCCGATTTGTTTTGGTGGTAGGCGAGTAGTAACCACTACACCAACACGGCCCCAATTCCCAGCTACAGTTGGTTCACGACTGGAAGAAACTTTTGAAAATCAACCTTTGAAAAAACACCCTAGCCATTAGCTACATGCATATAACATTACAAACAGCGGCGAGCGCGGATACAGTTATGCCGTTAGGTTGCCAGCACAAAGAGAGGAAATAGTTCCAAAGTTTTAACGTAATTGTTAATTTATCGCTTACAAATGGGCTTTGAAAAGACTTGTGTCTTATTATGCCAATTATTAATGACGTGATGCTTATGTATTTAGATTTCAACGTTTCTTGCATAGTCACATGATCAGGCTCAAGGTGAAAGTAGAGCAGCCATTTGTTTACAAACCTTCGTTCCGCGTGTTGTTGACTGGGTGTGGTTGACACACGTGCCAGAGAATTTGTGCGATTATCTTGTTGTTGTTTTTTACTAATATCCTCTTTATTATTTTTTGTACTGATTCCTTGCGTTTCTGAAAACTGTATAAGAGATTACTCGTAGTGCGTTCCCACGTGTTTAATATTTGAAAAATTTATTTCAGGTTTGCTTAAAATTTTATTTACCGTATTTTACGTTGTATGTTACGGTAGATTTTGTGTGCTGTCATGAGTTACAGCAAGGTGAAGAAAAGAGAAGTCACCACTCATCAACGCCAACAGGACATCATTAACCTCACCGAATCGCTGTATTCCCTAATTAGGCGAGGGGAAATGAAACCTTTCAACATCGCGGAAAGAGCGGCAGAAATGTTGAAACTCTCCAGATCCACAGTGCTAAGGTATGTTAAAATATATATAGTATTAACCATTGCGTTTGCAAGTTGTGTGTGTTAGGTCAATTATGTTGGCCTACGAAATGTGTTTACAAGAACATAAAGAAAATTTGTTAATAACTTGATAACGTCGACGAACGTTGTCTACATGTCTTTTTAACCTTTTATTTAGGTAATTATTAAGTTTAGGGGCTTTTCTGTAAAAATTTAAATAATCCACTCTACTAATGATGCAGAACAC
>NQII01005672.1:119534-145144 GCA_002778355.1 Clitarchus hookeri | reverse complement strand
ACATTTTATCACAGAGGCAAGTGAACAGTTCACAAACGTTACTGTGTCCGAAATGCTGCTCTTCTTGGCCCAAAAGCAGATGACCATCCCTTTTTGAAACTCGGTTAAATCGCTTCCAATACCCATGACAGCAGGAAGCCCAATGTGTACAGTCAGTCTGTCTGTCGCAGTATATACCCGCTTCACCAGTCCACATCACGGGCTACGCGCTGCAGATAGCACTTCTGGCAGGTGGTCGTCAATAACTTCACTACCTCCTTGTGAAGATAACATTTTATTGAATAAGTTTGTTTCAGCAAGTCTATACAACANGAAGAGCCAAAAAAACTGGTACACCTGCCTAATATCGTCTAGCACCCCCGAGCACGTAGAAGTGCCGCAAGATGACGTGGCATGGACTCGACTAATGTCTGAAAGTATGCAGGACAGTCCACAAATCCAATATGCGCCAATTTGAGACAGGGTTGCACGTCTGTCACGTTTAATGATTCTCATCAGTCATTGTTTGTCCTGTTCTTTCACAATCTTTTTCCGGCCGCAGCGATGTCGAAGATTTGATGTTTTACCGGATTCCCGATATTCACTGTACACTTGTGAAATGGTCATATGCGAACATCCAAATGTTATCACTCCCTCGGAGATGATATGTCCCATCTCTCGTGCGCCGACTATAACACCACGTTCAAACTCACTTAAATCTTGATAACCTGCCATTGTAGAAGCAGTAACCAATCTAGCTGTCGACCGCATCGCATTACTCTGATTGGTTCCATGCCTCTGTTATTTGCATACGCATGCCTATACCAGTTTTTTTTGGCTCTTCAGTGTATAAAGAAGATTCTTCAATGAGATGAAAGACACGGCTTGAAGCTGCGTTTTTCTAGAAAACTACCCACAGAAGTCGATATATTCACTTCTAGTTGTCAGGTCCTGGAGTTCCTTTCGGGGCACTGGGCTCTCAAAAGTCCTGTTTGGCCATACTCCCGCTTGCCAGCACCTCGACCTGCTCCACCAATTACAACTTTAATGCTTGGGCCACGGTATTCTGCATGCTGTGTGGTGATGGCAGGTGTACTACTCGGCAATTGCATCCACGCAGGGCGCGGCTTCACAGTTGAGCATGGTGGGTGTGTCACAAGTATTGTTGACCAAAATGCAGTTCCAAGGTCAACACCAGCATAGAGTAATCCAGTTGATGTTGTTCTGGCAGGCATTGCAGTATGCTCAGTGCAGGTCCCCTCAGTACAGCCATAAGATAGTATGCTCGCTGCTCGTCAGTCCAACCAATCAGGTGGCAATGATCTCACTCACACTGGTGCTGGAATTCGTGCCAAGGTGTCTGCTCGCCTCCGGCTGAGACATACTCACACTGCAACACTGCTGGGCCTCTCCTANCTGGAATTCGTGCCAAGGTGTCTGCTCGCCTCCGGCTGAGACATACTCACACTGCAACACTGCTGGGCCTCTCCTACAACCGTTGTATTGGCTGCTACCTTTACTTTCTCCTTGCTACCCACATTCATCAGCTCGGTGGTAGTCAATCTNATACAACCGTTGTATTGGCTGCTACCTTTACTTTCTCCTTGCTACCCACATTCATCAGCTCGGTGGTAGTCAATCTCAGCTCCTACTTAACTGCTGGTCCAGAGTATCCTCTTCCCGCTGCTGTAGGAGTTCCTGCAATATTCTTGCTTGAGAACTTGAGAGTACTTATTTTCTGTTTTATTTCCTGCTCAACACTGTCTACTCTCTTGCTTTTAATATCCATTCTTTCACTCCTACTGTAAATTTTTTGTCCACATAGTATATTTTGTTTTTCTAACTCACTAATATCTTCTATCATTTGGTCTACATTTTAATTCGAAATGTCATATTTTGCTGTTTACATTCTCGTTAACACTACCTACAAAACTACTTATTTGGCCAGCCCTTCAATCAATGCTTGCATTGTAACATTGATATGTCACGCTTGCTGCTCAGTTGGCTCCTCCAGCCTGAGTGATGGAGGTGCGAATCCAGCGCCACTGAGATCCAAGTAGGCCCGGATCAGGGTCAAAGGGAATGCAGCAAGGCTATCATCTCAGGTTCTGACTCGGTCAATGTGATCACTACAGTGCATCTTTTATTGCTCAGAATGAGGCTGCCTCTTCTTCCACAGGGAATGAGTATGGCTAGGAAGTGAGATATGTAAGATGAATAAGGCTTTTCCACATCAGGACACAACTGGGCATGACGAACTGGTCGTCTGTACACACCGGCTGCCTCTTGGAGGGGTGATTTGAAGATAAACAACTTCTCTGCTTACAGAAACCCTCTCATCCACACACTCTCCCCGAAGGCTTGCCACAGCGCAGGGGTGTTTCAGGACGCCAACAATTCATTATTTTTGGCAGATTGTGTAGAATTAGTAACCAGCAAACAAACAGGCTACTATCCTTCCNGGACGCCAACAATTCATTATTTTTGGCAGATTGTGTAGAATTAGTAACCAGCAAACAAACAGGCTACTATCCTTCCCCCACCACGTGGTCTCCACCTGACCATCAAAACATGTTTCCCTGTAATGACGGACGTAGGCCTGCCTGCTTACATCAAAACACGCCGCCAAGCTGCTCACACATAGATAATGAGAAAATTATCGATTTCGCTGTAGATTTCCACAGTTTATTCACTTGAAAATGTTTGAAAAATTGCAGTTTTCTTGCCTAGCAAACAGAATTAATATGGAAAATTAAGTATACTAGTCTTAGTTTGATTTGTAAGGATATGTTCATAATATTACTACAATTTTTATGTAAAATCCATTTATGTGGTCACAATATAGGCTATTTGAAACATTATTTGTATTAAAATTCAATATCACAAACACTTGAAATTTTATTCTAATCAAAAGACTGAAATTGCATTTGCAACTCGCAAATCCATTTCGTTCAATGCACCTACATCTAGAGTTGTGTGGATAGATGACATAAAACTGTGGAGCATCGTTTGTTACAAACGGAAAATTTGGTTTACCGTTTGTAACAAGATGTTAATTGTGGTTCTTATGAAGTAGAAGTTTGAACGTTACAGCTTATATGTGAAACTTTGAAGTATTGTAAATTCAAGGAAATTGCCAGACAACACATTATCATTCATAATAATAAAGTATTTCGCGATTGAAAATGGTGTGTTTATCAAACAGGCGAGATTGGGTAGTTTACAGTCTGCACACGCAACGAGGCTATTTATAAAATAATTACAGAACTGAGTGTGCCTGGATGACAATATATCACATTAACATAAATATTTTTTGCCATAAAAATGATTCCATTGCAAAATGCTGTGTGGTTTTAATTAATAAATAACACTTCTTTTTGCTTTTTGTTACTATGTTGCTGAATTGGGAAGCAACATGAAACAAAATGGCAAGCCGGTCTCTGAAAGGTTTGGTGATTAAACACCAAATCGAAATTATTGGCAAGCAGAATTGCTGCACACGGAAATAAGTTATGTTAAAAAACATATAGAGCTCGCGGAAAAAATAAATTTCTGGGAATTTGTTTATATATTTACATTTTACACATGAAACACAAGTCATTTCATGGGGACGTGGCTTCCGAAGCAAGGCGTGCATGGTGGCCAACAGATGGCAGCATAGTCGTCTACTACGTAACTGTATCGCAAAAGTTATCTATCACGTTCGTTTAAAAATCAATTTTTAATCTCATACAGGTTTAAAATATATTGCCTAAAATTGATATAGAAATATTTGAAAAATACTCTGCGACATCTTTAAAATAATATGAAGCATGCACGTGGCAATGTTAGCACTTGCTAACGAAGCTAAACTATCACACATGGTTTCAGTCCCATTTGGTTTGAAATACCTACACATTTTTATAAAACAAAATTTAGTTTGTTACACTAATGACAGCTTTTTTGTGAGGACGTAAAATGAAATAAATATACATTTTGTCTAAGAACTCTTACCTGCCTGTGTACTTCTCCAATGTCTGTTGTGCAAAGGCAGGGCATCAGAATAGCCAACATGAAATTTTCTTTCTATCGTTCACGCATCAGCTGATACAGGATTTTGTATAAAAGTGAAATTCTCGTATGAAATAGACAATAGTCCATAAAACCCTACTCGACTGCACACCTTAGAACAGAAACTGGGCACGGTGCAAGGTCATTTAGAGAACAGAGTGGCTGTACTTCAGTAAGCCTTATCTTTCACGACCACCTCAGCCGCACACCCTCGTACAGCAGCCATGCATGGCACGGGTAGTTCTGAAGGGTATGTCAGCAGCATTACTGCAGAGAGAGACAGTTAGCCAGCTCTAGGACAACACGAGGAGGGTGGGAAGTGGCAAAAACTTTGTCCAGATGGTCCCCTTTATGCTTCGAAAGATTTCTCCCAGCCAAGCCACCAAGCTAACAACAATTTGACGATTGTCTGGTTATGACTTATGGCAGCGTCGAGTCTACTGTCTTTCGGCATGGACTACAGGAGCCTCGCCGTAGCCCCAACCTGAGGCAAGTATTCTTGTTCACAANTGGCACGGGTAGTTCTGAAGGGTATGTCAGCAGCATTACTGCAGAGAGAGACAGTTAGCCAGCTCTAGGACAACACACGGAGGGTGGGAAGTGGCAAAAACTTTGTCCAGATGGTCCCCTTTATGCTTCGAAAGATTTCTCCCAGCCAAGCCACCAAGCTAACAACAATTTGACGATTGTCTGGTTATGACTTATGGCAGCGTCGAGTCTATTGTCTTTCGGCATGGACTACCGGAGACTCGCCGTAGCCCCAACCTGAGGCAAGTATTCTTGTTCACAGGCTTTTGGGTCGACAGTTTCGAGGGTCGCTGGATGCCTGGCATCTCTGGCCTATCCAAAGAATACGGGACTCGTGGTATCTTGGGAGGTGGGGAAAATAATCCCTGCGGGCTGGCTCTACGAGTATCGAGTTTCTGCATTCTTTTTGTGCTTGGTTTCGTTGGACTGTGTAGACAAATTGTATACCCTGGGGTTGGGATTGTTCAGGCGCGGCCCACAGGCTACGGGTACCCGGGGTCTCTTGGTGGGTGACTGGCAGAGCCCTGGTCAGTATTGTGGGGGTTCCTTAAATTGCTTCTGCGACGTTAGTTGGACGAGCTCNTGGGTGACTGGCAGAGCCCTGGTCAGTATTGTGGGGGTTCCTTAAATTGCTTCTGCGACGTTAGTTGGACGAGCTCTCTCTGGTATACACCAAATGAGCTCGAGGTCCTTATGGCGTCAACTCTCGGGTTTGGTGTGCACAGCAACTTGACCATTTTCTTTCTCCTACTTGCTTAGAGAAAGGTATAAGTAGGGGGTTGGTTTGAAAGTGCTACAGGCATCTCTGAGCGACAACGCAGAAGAGTAGAACTGTTCCCCTCCCATGGAAGATGAGAATCAGGTAGACACCTTGCCGTCCTCCGAATTTCTGCACCTGGTAGTAAATTGCAATGTAATGTACAGACGTGTATGAGTAGACTTGGTGTCTAGCCTTTTTTATCTGTGCCAGGATTTTGGTTATTCACACCAACCCTCCAATTCCAACACCTAGTGGTAAATTGAGGTAGCATTTTGGATTGTTGGGGACGGTGACAGTAACTCAGAATTAACCTGGGCGTGACCTAAGGACGGCTTCCCGGTACTGTTCTTTACTGCCATATCTGAAGGACTCTGGGCCAAACAAGAGAAGGCAAAACAGCGACTGTGACCCCTTCCCTTAAGGCGTAATCACCCGCCACAGGAATTGTCTTGTTANTAGCCAGGAGTTAGATTCAGACATCTGACCACCCTGTAAGTGGCTGCCACAGCTCAGGACACATGCCAGATCAGACTCTGGTGACCCTTTGTTGTGATTGCGGTAGACTCCCTCTGTTTCCTCCTTCTTCTGTGAGCACCTAGTTCAGCACTCTCCAGGCCTCCCACCCAGCCCTGTGATGAGTCATAGGACGTGACAGAATATAGAGCTGGACCGTAGGGTCCACTGTCTCAAGGAAGCAAGGTGAGGTGATTAATGGGTGAGTAGGCTTGACCTACTGGTCTTCAGTACGTGGCTTGGTGAGCAGGACTTTGCTAGCAGACCCAAGTACATACTGAAGGTGACAGGAGCTGGTTAGGGCATCCACTCTCATGTTANGTACTCTCCAGGCCTCCCACCCAGCCCTGTGATGAGGCATAGGACGTGACAGAATATAGAGCTGGACCGTAGGGTAGTCACTGTCTCAAGGAAGCAAGGTGAGGTGATTAATGGGTGAGTAGGCTTGACCTACTGGTCTTCAGTACGTGGCTTGGTGAGCAGGACTTTGCTAGCAGACCCAAGTACATACTGAAGGTGACAGGAGCTGGTTAGGGCATCCACTCTCATGTTAACTTGGCGAGCACAAAAGGCTTTGGTAAGCTGGTGAGCAGCATGGTGTGTGTAATGCAGAGTAACACGTTCTACAAAGCTGTGTAAAGCAGTGACTATTAGATGAAGTTGGTATGCGCTCGGGCAGCACAANACAGAGTAACACGTTCTACAAAGCTGTGTAAAGCAGTGACTATTAGATGAAGTTGGTATGCGCTCGGGCAGCACAACGTTCTACAAGAGAATGACGTGAGACGGGCGTCTGATGATGAAGTCGGTAAGCGTTCCGGCAGAGTGACGTTCCGCAACAGACTGACGTGAGACAGTCTCAAACTGTGGTCTGCAAGATCTATATATACACACAACAAAGAGGTAATTTTAGAAAGGTCACATGTCCATGGACAAGTGCCTTTTCAATACTGATACATGGGTGTCTGTCACATTAGCAATATATTAATGATGTTTGGAGGTGGGANGGACAAGTGCCTTTTCAATACTGATACATGGGTGTCTGTCACATTAGCAATATATTAATGATGTTTGGAGGTGGGATATGATCTAAGTTTCTATACTATGGGAAAATCTGGTTTTTTAATTTGTGGACTAATACCCTTTTTAAAATGACTCACTCAATTATTACTTTTACAATATTTATCCTACTAAATAATAATAGCCTACGGCATAATCTTATTTACAGAACGATTAGTAAAAAATATCCCCTATCCAATAAAATAAAATAACTAATAATAAATTCCTAATTTAATTATAAACAATATGCTTCATGTACCAAAATGACATTTTGTGTTACAATTTGCAGTGATTTTATCACCTCAAGTCCCATTAGTATTTGTGGAACAGTATTTGTGTTGCTAACACATTTTTTGTATACGTTACAATATTTTAATACGAAATGTTCTGTTACCTTAAGGAGAAACAAAATCGAATTTATGACAGTACGTAAATTAAGTCATAAAGTGTTCATTAATGTGAATATTTTAATGATACACCTAAAGTTGTAATTCTAGAAAATAATGCCTATTATTTGCTAATAATAGATTATCTTTACATAATCGTCCATCACCTCGCAGAAATTAACACAATCCAATACTTAAAATCAATCTTTATAAACAGTGTATTAACATCAATTGAATTAGTATTAAAAATTATATATTTAATATTTGACAGTTCACTATTTACAGTCAAGTCTGTATCACTCATACATTCAGTCCCACCTTGTTTCAATCTAATGATCACCACACTTTCCTGTCTGGAATGTTCTGGAGCGTCCCAAGTGCTCCCGTACACAGCCCCACATTCTACTTGTCGAACACCTTACCTTCCACAGCACTTTGACACTATCACTCATAGCCGCCACACGCACACACACTCTTCCGCCACAGTCTCTCACACCTTCGTCCGCTGCCATTCCTCTCGTCTTCATTCACNCGCCACACGCACACACACTCTTCCGCCACAGTCTCTCACACCTTCGTCCGCTGCCATTCCTCTCGTCTTCATTCACTTTATGCCACACTTCACCATTCGCTAGTTGGTTATAACAAACTGCCAACCCTCCAGAAGCGGTGGCAGTTGCAGTGGCAGGTGCACTGACCAAGAACATTCTCCACACGTCAGTTTCTGCCAAGGAAGGAAATTGCCAGAAAGTTTGTGCAATAGTCTGCAACTACCAACTCAAGTAGGGAATGGAAGGTGTGATGATGCCAGTCATGTCCATTGTCAATCAACCCCTCATACCCGCCAACCAGGCGACGCAGTGGCCACCGGGTTCGCCCCAGGGAAAGGGCAGGTCGGTCACTGTAACCCACCCGACAGCGCACAGAGACCAGCAACGCGTGCCTGGCGGGGAGAAGGGCAGAGTCCATGCGTGTTAATACTGTCACTACATGTATCCAAATCCACCAACCCCTGATAAGCAAGAAAACTATCTTGTGAAGGTTGTGCCNGTTAATACTGTCACTACATGTATCCAAATCCACCAACCCCTGATAAGCAAGAAAACTATCTTGTGAAGGTTGTGCCCTGACTTGGTTATGAACGTCTGACCCACAAACCAGTGTTGTGAGACAAAGAAAAGAGCAAGACCTCTTGTTAAATGCCACAGCATTGCTGAGAACTTCCAGAGGCACAAACTTACCACACTACCTCTGTAGGCCATTTTCTGAACTAGACACAGAGCAAGCCTTACAGTAACCAACTGTCATCCTACAGTTTCCTGTAAGTAGGCAGATTTCTACCAGGTCTGCAACCAATGGTAGTTCATTTAAAAGTGAACATGATGATCAGACATTACAATACAACCTGTAATCAATACATAGTTTAACAAAAACAATGACATTACGGTTTTGGCAACGTCTCAATTTGTATGTTTTTACTCATTTATTTCCAACTGTTTAACATTACCACATAAGGTGGATTAATCCTAGTCATCTTAGATTTGTAGATTTTTTGAATATATACAGTTCAGCATTTCTATTGCATTTTGTTAATTGAAATGGTATGGAGCACTCCTAAGTATGTTTTCTCAAGATGGTATTGTTTTACTGCTGTGGCTATAATCAACTTTTTTAAGAAAAATTCAGAAGATCGTATTAAGGTTGTATCATGGCACAATTTTCATTACACCATTTAGACTTGAAATTATAACAAAAATAATTAATCTACTTGGAGAAACATTATGAAGACACTTCATGCAATAATGTCAACACCTATAAATCCCAACACAACAAGCCATAATGAAGAAGTTGTACCTGTCTGGGAAGGAGGGGGTGGATGAAAACTATTTTCCTGTATAATCACTGTATCTGTAAATAAGGGCAGATTCTTCAAACAAATTACAACGTTTGTATAGATTTTTAAGTACAATACGTTCTGTTTCAAAACAAAGTTATTAATAATAAACATAACATGCTTCACTATAACACTGGTAATGTCTCGATACACATTATGTGACACAACATGTTTAGACCAAAATGCAGGATTTGCAAATTATCTGACTACAGAATATTTCACTTAAAAACTGAACACTATAAATGTGATGAAAAGTATCAATACATATTCTTGTTTATTTATTTATTTTTGAAAACATTTCAATGCAGTATGCCATAGTTTGCTAAAAATGTAAATTGCAGATTATTGGTATTATAGGGTGCCATGGAAGGAGAAAACTGGATTTAACAGTATGCTTTTGAGGGAAATTAATAGATACAAAGCTGCCTTCTACAAAATTGTGATTTTATGAAAAACTCGTTAACACCAACATATGGCAGGGCTTACCGTTCCTGCCAAGCAACCAGTTAAAAGAAATGTGTAGTGTTTCATACCAATCGCCTCAATGCACTCTTTCTTCTTGGCCACTTTCGCCATGCTGACGAGGCTCTCGAGAGACGACAAGCTGTACAGCGGGGATTCCTGAATAAGCAGCGTGTAGACTGCTATCTTGTCAGAGGTCGTCCCCCTTGACAGGACGGTGCGCATCCACTGGTGGTCTGACCTCGTTCTTGACAATTCTAAACAATAATTTTTTTTTTGCTTTACGTACATTTCAAGGTAAACCTTATTAAAATTTGAACAAGCATTACAGTGCAATTCAAATGAGAAGATAATGCACAGAAGACCAAAATACGTCGTGTGATTGCCGCTGCATGAGGGGGTGAGGTTGTTCAGTTCAGTAGCAACAGCTGCCGAGAGAGGGTTTAGAAGAACCACTCAACGCATGAATATTACCTGTCGAAAAAATGTAGGTAGCGCAGCGCGGTAGTAGCAAGCGATGTTATCAGTTTGGTGTGTACAGCACCAGCAGTGTCACGTGGTTTCTCTCCCTCCAGCGGCATGTGTTCGGGAAAGTCCTCCCCTCCCTCAGAGCTGCGTGAGCATTATTTTCTCGTTTGAACTTCACTATACCAGAAAATTTGGCAAACTGATGCTTTGCTGTTGAAACTAAACCACTTAGTGGAAGGATTATCTTCTCAGAGTGGTTGAACCAGATAAATCCACTACTTACAAGCAATGCACCTTAAGGATGTTCAAGTGCCAAAAATTACATCAAATAGTACATTGATAAACCATAGAAAATTAATTTACAAAATTTAACTACGGAAAATACAGGAACTTCTAATTTACATGTATTGGCACACAAATTTAAAATTTTTTCATTATTATCATGTTTGGCTACGGTTCAAATTAGTTGTTAATATCATTAGAATAAGATGATAAAATTTCTTGGAATTTCTTCCAGTGGTTCGGCCATAATATTTTTACAATAAAATTGAAATCCAAAGCCAGAAGTTAAACCTTAATCGCAGGCAAACAAAATGCCACTCTTCAAAGAAATTTCTTTATGGCATTCCTAAATATTAAAAAAAAGACCCCCCTTTAGCTGAAATTAAACATTGTGCTCATATAACTTTGAAATTTGTTTGGCACAAATTTTNTTATTTTTGAAAACATTTCAATGCAGTATGCCATAGTTTGCTAAAAATGTAAATTGCAGATTATTGGTATTATAGGAAGGAGAAAACTGGATTTAACAGTATGCTTTTGAGGGAAATTAATTGATACAAAGCTGCCTTCTACAAAATTGTGATTTTATGAAAAACTCGTTAACACCAACATATGGCAGGGCTTACCGTTCCTGCCAAGCAACCAGTTAAAAGAAATGTGTAGTGTTTCATACCAATCGCCTCAATGCACTCTTTCTTCTTGGCCACTTTCGCCATGCTGACGAGGCTCTCGAGAGACGACAGGCTGTACAGCGGGGATTCCTGAATAAGCAGCGTGTAGACTGCTATCTTGTCAGAGGTCGTCCCCCTTGACAGGACGGTGCGCATCCACTGGTGGTCTGACCTCGTTCTTGACAATTCTAAACAATAATTTTTTTTTTGCTTTACGTACATTTCAAGGTAAACCTTATTAAAATTTGAACAAGCATTACAGTGCAATTCAAATGAGAAGATAATGCACAGAAGACCAAAATACGTCGTGTGATTGCCGCTGCATGAGGGGGTGAGGTTGTTCAGTTCAGTAGCAACAGCTGCCGAGAGAGGGTTTAGAAGAACCACTCAACGCATGAATATTACCTGTCGAAAAAATGTAGGTAGCGCAGCGCAGTAGTAGCAAGCGATGTTATCAGTTTGGTGTGTACAGCACCAGCAGTGTCCCGTGGTTTCTCTCCCTCCAGCGGCATGTGTTCGGGAAAGTCCTCCCCTCCCTCAGAGCTGCGTGAGCATTATTTTCTCGTTTGAACTTCACTATACCAGAAAATTTGGCAAACTGATGCTTTGCTGTTGAAACTAAACCACTTAGTGGAAGGATTATCTTCTCAGAGTGGTTGAACCAGATAAATCCACTACTTACAAGCAATGCACCTTAAGGATGTTCAAGTGCCAAAAATTACATCAAATAGTACATTGATAAACCATAGAAAATTAATTTACAAAATTTAACTACGGAAAATACAGGAACTTCTAATTTACATGTACTGGCACACAAATTTAAAATTTTTTCATTATTATTATCATGTTTGGCCACGGTTCAAATTAGTTGTTAGTATCATTAGAATAAGATGATAAAATTTCTTGGAATTTCTTCCAGTGGTTCGGCCATAATATTTTTACAATAAAATTGAAATCCAAAGCCAGAAGTTAAACCTTAATCGCAGGCAAACAAAATACCACTCTTCAAAGAAATTTCTTTATGGCATTCCTAAATCTTAAAAAAAAAAGACCCCCCTTTAGCTGAAATTAAACATTGTGCTCATATAACTTTGAAATTTGTTTGGCACAAATTTTNAAAAAAAAAGACCCCCCTTTAGCTGAAATTAAACATTGTGCTCATATAACTTTGAAATTTGTTTGGCACAAATTTTATGGTTAAAATGCTGATAATTCTACTAAAAAATTATGAGAGTTATTTTTAAACTTATTAGGCATTTTTATCAAATAGTTATTGATATTGTATCGCAAAACCGCAAAATATCTTAAAAATGCAGAAAAATGGTAGGCANCATTTTTATCAAATAGTTATTGATATTGTATCGCAAAACCGCAAAATATCTTAAAAATGCAGAAAAATGGTAGGCACTTGAACAGCCTTAGGACAGTTTGCGTACCTGAAGCTACATTCACAAGTGGGGCTCAGAAGCGCAGGCGCTATAAGTGCTACACAGCCATGCACAAGGTTCNGTACCTGAAGCTACATTCACAAGTGGGGCTCAGAAGCGCAGGCGCTATAAGTGCTACACAGCCATGCACAAGGTTCTGAACTGGCGTGCAGTGTTTCCGTTGCATTGTGTGTACCTATGAGACTTTAAGAAGTGACCCTATAATTTTACTGATGGAGATGTGTAGCAAAGTACAACACAGGCTACTATCGTAGTTTCGCTCACGTCTGAGTAGTATGTTTTAAGATAGAATAACCTGAAAAACCTACTTTAACAATGTTGGACGGCTCCAAAATCTCTAAATAGTATAAAACAAAGTCGCTTAACCGCATCTGTCTGTGTATTTGCTTAGTACTTCTAAACTACTTAATGGATTTTGATGCAGTTTTCAACATCATTTAGAGAATTTCTTCAGGAAGATTTTGGTGTATAATTAATTTATATTTAATGTAAGGATAGCAGAGAAATGTCGAACCGTTTGTAATCAAGTCTTAAAAAAATGCTTTTAGGGCACTTGTATGGCTTGCGCTGACTAAACCATAAGAGATACATCACATTAATGTACTACAGAATTGTAGCTCTCAAAAAGGTCTGCAGGAAAGTCTATGATAGCATATGTTTATCTTTTAAGGATGACCCACAGTAACCATTTTTGTCTTTCAAAGTATCGCTGTAAAAACTAAATTGTTACCGAGCGAAGCCGGGCCAGTTCGCTAGTAATATATTTAACACGTGTGATGTCTTGGAAATACCATTCCATCTTTGTCTGGGATATGTTTTCTTTTTGTATGTAAACATATTTAATAAACATGCTGCATCACAGTTCAAGCATCAGATAGGCAACTGTCTTAAGGTAAGTGCTGTTGTTCACCAAACCCATGGCACAGAGGCCTACAAGAGTCCATCAAATATGATGGGACAACATGAAATAAGACTAAGATGAATAAGCAATGGAATGCAAAGGTGGGGCATACTGGCGTTCTGTAAGAAACCTCACCAGCAACATCTGCCACATTTCCCAAATGGCAGCTCTGTCAATGAAAACCCTTCTAAGCTGATCAAAAATTAATTTATGTTCAGTTCTTCAGATCCAGTAACACATGAACCACTGCTTATGTAATTCTCTATATGTACTGTTAATTTTAACAATTTTGTGACCTCCCCATTTTGAATGCTGACTGTTTTTTGTGTTCACAAATAAGTATTTTTATCAACACAGACAGATAAATAGAGAAAGACACACACTCTCAGACAGAAACAAGACAATTCCCGGGGCAAAAATATTATTTTTATTTTTGTCTTTACTTGAACGTACATGGTTTGTTGCATTAATGTACAGCAGACTCTCCAGTATCCGGCCTCCGTACTATCCGACCTAGCTCCAAAAAAATAATCTCTGTAATAAAATGAGGAATAATTTTTTTTCTTATAACGATCTACTCGACTTTTAACACCCTTTGCCAAGACGTTGCAAGCGGGCGTCTGCTACCGGCTCTTTGTTTTGTCAGTTGTGTATCGAGTGTTAACAGGTGTGGAATAAGTTTGCCANCCGGCTCTTTGTTTTGTCAGTTGTGTATCGAGTGTTAACAGGTGTGGAATAAGTTTGCCACCGTTCCTTGTTACGTTCGTACATTGTTTTCTGTGCGCTTTGTTGTCCTTTTTATTGAAGATTATGAAATGGGTATTAAATAAAAAAGATTGTAGTGACTATGAAAGAGAAACTATGCGCTATAAAGTGACTGGACTCTGNATAATTTTTTTTCTTATAACGATCTACTCGACTTTTAACACCCTTTGCCAAGACGTTGCAAGCGGGCGTCTGCTACAAACACAAGTTGCGACATGAAAAGCAGATTTGCCCTCTCTCTGCTACCGGCTCTTTGTTTTGTCAGTTGTGTATCGAGTGTTAACAGGTGTGGAATAAGTTTGCCACCGTTCCTTGTTACGTTCGTAAATTGTTTTCTGTGCGCTTTGTTGTCCTTTTTATTGAAGATTACGAAATGGGTATTAAATAAAAAAGATTGTAGTGACTATGAAAGAGAAACTATGCGCTATAAAGTGACTGGACTCTGGGGTAACTGCAAAAACTATTGCTTCGGAGTTAGGAGAAGTACAGTTGGTGACTGGAAGAAAAATCGAGCAGAAATTGAAAAGTGGTGTGCTGCCCAAGCTAGTGGAAGTGGAATAAAAGTAAGAAAAAACCATGCTGAAAAAGATTGACGTACTAGATGTCGTAAGATTGACGTACTAGATGTCATAAGATTGACGTACTAGATGTCATAAGGTGGGTGGCCAAAGAATGGGAAGAGATTCCTAAAGTCTTGGAGGTACATTGCGTCGTGGAAGAGGGCTAAAAGGAAGAAGTATTCATATATCAAGGATTTTATCAAAAACTTAAAACTGTAGATTTTGACTCTTTTATTTTAGGGCTACCTTTTCACATTTGTGTAATCATTTATCAATGAACAGTAAAATAAGTTTAAATCAATGCAATTAAGTTAGACATTATAAAATTTATCTTACAATGTGTGCAATATTTTTATTCTTGAACTTCCTTTTTCTGTAATATATTTTTAAAACATACAGTACAGTTACATAACAAACATTTATAAAGTAATGGCCTGTACTAAGAGGTCAGAAAAATATGAATAAGAGCAGTTTTTAATATAAAAAGTGTGATTATAATAGTATAGGTTGGACAGGAAGTGAGTAATTACAGAACTCCAGCCTATCCGGTTTTTTTGTCATCCTGCCTGACCTTCCGCCACATTAGGCAGGATAGTCGGGAGTCTACTGTGTTTACTTTTGGACACTATAAATTGAAATAAGTTAAAATTGCTTTTAATTGTGCTGCATTTCACCAATACTATTGTTTAAGTAAAAAGTAACCTGAATTCCACTGAAATAAAAGCAAAAAACTTCACACATTGGTGAATGCGCATTACAGAATCTGCACAGATCCAATCCTAGCCATCTTCATAGTGCTACACCTCGTTGTTTGATATAGGTGTTTATCCACCACTCCTTTGCATTACTTCTGGCACGAGAAGTCCGCCACAGACTTGATATTTTTAGTACAGTAATTGACGAAGAAAAGGTTTGAGTATCGAGGAAGGTCTGGAAATGGCATTTATGGAAGAGATGAGAAGTGGCTAGGTTCACGACACTAATANGGTTTGAGTATCGAGGAAGGTCTGGAAATGGCATTTATGGAAGAGATGAGAAGTGGCTAGGTTCACGACACTAATATGGTCCATACGGTATAAGAAGGCCACTTTCTGACAGTCAGTGAGTGGTAACTTAACATTTACGAAACAAACAAAGTGCCATTTACAAAATCCTGTATCAGGTGATGCATGAACGAACAAAAGTTAAAATTACGTTGGCTATTCTGAGTGCACCGCCGATGCACATCACAAAAGCAGNGGTTTGAGTATCGAGGAAGGTCTGGAAATGGCATTTATGGAAGAGATGAGAAGTGGCTAGGTTCACGACACTAATACCAAGGTCTTGAGAGCCGATGAGGGTGAAACAAGGTGGGTCTCGAGCAGTGCCAGAATGCAGAAGGGGGGGAAGTTTCCTAACTAAACCCAAATGCTTGCCGACCAGCAGCATCACCTGGCACAATTCTCACATGCAAAAATCTGGGGTGACCCTGCTGGATCTCCTTGGAAGGAGGCAAGCACTCTAGCCACTATGCAACTGTGGCCCCAAAAATATGGGAAGAACTGGTAAAAATGCAAGTGTGGTGTAGATGGGAAGATAGTGTGAGNCAAGCACTCTAGCCACTATGCAACTGTGGCCCCAAAAATATGGGAAGAACTGGTAAAAATGCAAGTGTGGTGTAGATGGGAAGATAGTGTGAATGTATGTATGCGGGAGAGAGAGGGAGGGGGGATGGTGGAGAGAGAAAGGAAGATGGAAGCAATTTATTTATGAAAATGACCTGGCCATAGGCTGGAAGAGGCTGTGGGTGACAATGTATCTGATTTCTGGAACATTTGTTGAATGGTGAAAGTAAATGGAGTTGTTTGGATGTCAGTAGTTCAGCACTACGTCGGGGTTGGGCCGACAGCAAGGGTGGATGCTTAAAGCCCATCTACTAGGACTTCAAGCAAAAAGGTGGAACAAAAGCAATGTTGTCATTGAAAGAATGGAGTGACTCTTACGACCAAGCAGTGTCCAATAAAATTTATTATAGGACAGTGCCCTCTTCTCATTGGTCCACTACTGAACTGCAGTGGCCCAAGAAATTCAGTCATGCACTACCATCTTCTCTATGAATGACAATGGGTATGTCATGCCAAGTGATCCAAAAATTTGACTCTCTTAATATACTACCACAAATAGCAAAACATATTCATTTTTAGATTTTTATGTTACATTTATGAAATCATACAAAATTTAACATTTTTCCATTGTCATCTGATTACAAAATTGACTGTTACTTGGACTAGAGTGAAGTGAGTGAGTGAGTGAAGTTAGTGAAGTGAGTGAGCGAGTGAGTGAAGAGATTTGGGCAGCTATTAACATCAAGGTCTTGACAGCCAATGAAGGTAAAGTGAGGTGAATATGGAGCAGGGCCAGAATGCAAGGGCAGGGGGAAACGAGAGATCCCAGAAAATACCTGCCGACCAGCGACATCATCCAGCACGATTCCCAAACGTGAAAATCCGGGGCTGACCCTGCAAGGAAACAAACCCAGTTCGTCTTGGTGGGAGGCAAGTAGTCTTAAGCACTACACCTCTGTGCCCCCCTCCCCCTTGGGATAGAAACGTGATAGAAGGCTTAACTAAAAAGCATTTTGTAGCTAATTATTTAGGCTTTCATATGATGTATAGGATCACCAGTTTTGGGAGTTAATTCTTTTCAAGGTCACCCAATACAAAATTTTACCTTGAATACCTCAAAAAAATGCAGTTGTCATCCATTTATTTGAGAAGAAATTAATCTCCTACATTTCTGGTTTAGGACTGATTACAAATTTGGAAATAATCTACTATTTCTCAGATGGTTATGTAGCTTTTTCAAAAACCAACAAAACTTCTCAAACATATGCCATTATGAAAATGAGTTTGCAATCAAGGTTGAGTGGCATTTCTATGCAACAGCACATGGGCAAGTCTCCAATGACCATATGAAGATCAAATACTGACACCATTACAGTTATTCATGTGGTGTAAGACAAACATTAAGTCTACAGAGTTCATTTTTTATCCATTCAAGATCACCAAGAAGAAGCAAAATTGCTTCACGAGCAATTTCTTGTTACCAAACCTATACCAAGCACCCATAAATTCCAGACCTTTCTTCCCGAATCAGGTAATGAAATACGTACTGGCAAAGGTATTTTCATCCAATAATGAGTCTCATATGTTTTCTTTGTGAGGAGACACTAACATTTGAAACAATAAGGGGATATGCAACATGCAGCTATGAAGGAAGAGTAGCGGTAGCTTGCNTGAGGAGACACTAACATTTGAAACAATAAGGGGATATGCAACATGCAGCTATGAAGGAAGAGTAGCGGTAGCTTGCCTTAGTTTTGTCGAAGAACTCTGCCAGAGACAGTGAAAATGAAACTCCTCGCCCCTGCTGGACCTACTCCATCCTTGTCTTCCCAACAAGATGTAGAAGACATACTTGATGTATCAACCAGTCAGATTTTACCCTTGAAGATCCAAAATGTTCAACTGGCAGGACATATTACCTCCATAAAGTAGAGAGGGATTCCGTGACCACGTCACTTCGTCTGGCAAAGAATTCNTGAGGAGACACTAACATTTGAAACAATAAGGGGATATGCAACATGCAGCTATGAAGGAAGAGTAGCGGTAGCTTGCTTTAGTTTTGTCGTAGAACTCTGCCAGAGACAGTGAAAATGAAACTCCTCGCCCCTGCTGGACCTACTCCATCCTTGTCTTCCCAACAAGATGTAGAAGACATACTTGATGTATCAACCAGTCAGATTTTACCCTTGAAGATCCAAAATGTTTAACTGGCAGGACATATTACCTCCATAAAGTAGAGAGGGATTCCGTGACCACGTCACTTCGTCTGGCAAAGAATTCNTAACTGGCAGGACATATTACCTCCATAAAGTAGAGAGGGATTCCGTGACCACGTCACTTCGTCTGGCAAAGAATTCTTGAAACTGACTATGGGAAAAGGTAAAATGCAGTAATGAAAGTGGGAGCTTAAGGTACATTATGTATTTATTACACAATTTTTTTTGTTTTTCAATAATTATTGAGTTGAAGCTCAGGTCTTTAAGTTTGTAAATGAATAATGAAAATTTCTGCCTCACACCTATGGTTAACATCCATCAGGTAAATTAAAAAAATTGTCAAATAAATGATTCCAACATGATCCCATAATAAAACTTTGTACAAACAATGCTGAAAAATGTAAGTTTATATGTGAATATTTTGGAAATTTTTGAAGANTCCCATAATAAAACTTTGTACAAACAATGCTGAAAAATGTAAGTTTATATGTGAATATTTTGGAAATTTTTGAAGACACTTTTTGAGGCATTCAAGGTAAAATTTTTTATTGGGTGACCTTTCCCAAAACTGGTGATCCTTTACATCANAAGACACTTTTTGAGGCATTCAAGGTAAAATTTTTTATTGGGTGACCTTTCCCAAAACTGGTGATCCTTTACATCATATGAAAGCCTAAAAAATAAGCTACAAAATGCTTTTTAGTTAAGCCTTCGATCACATTTCTAGCCCAAGTGACAGTCAATTTTGGTATCAAATGACAATGGAAAAATGTAAAATTTTTAACATTTCAGAAGGTAATAATAACTAGTTCACTAAAATATCTAAATATTAATATGTTTTGCTATTTCTGGAATGACAATATGTAAACCACATTTAGAAATAAATTGGAGAGGGTTAGGTTAAACAGTGGCAAATGTTTGGATCACAGTCTGTCCTACTCTACCATCACTCGGTTGGTGCGTATAAGCTGCAGCACAACACGGCAAAGAATGTGTGGCCTCTCTACACATATTCTTCAATAATTGTCCTCTATTGCTGTGTGTGAATCTGTAAATTTGAGTCAAGAAAGCATGACTAAACAACACCCAGTCTAGTAAGTAAGAATGTACATACAAGATACCCAGCAAGAGTGGTATGGCCCCAAATAAAGGGCACACGAGAGGATGGCTGAATAGCTATTTTCCTGGGATGAACAGGGAAGAGCAGGAATACTTATAGCAAAGCTGAAGTGTCACTTATANTTAATATGTTTTGCTATTTCTGGAATGACAATATGTAAATCACATTTAGAAATAAATTGGAAAGGGTTAGGTTAAACAGTGGCAAATGTTTGGATCACAGTCTGTCCTACTCTACCATCACTCGGTTGGTGCGTATAAGCTGCAGCACAACACGGCAAAGAATGTATGGCCTCTCTACACATATTCTTCAATAATTGTCCTCTATTGCTGTGTGTGAATCTGTAAATTTGAGTCAAGAAAGCATGACTAAACAACACCCAGTCTAGTAAGTAAGAATGTACATACAAGATACCCAGCAAGAGTGGTATGGCCCCAAATAAAGGGCACACGAGAGGATGGCTGAATAGCTATTTTCCTGGGATGAACAGGGAAGAGGAGGAATACTTATAGCAAAGCTGAAGTGTCACTTATAATGGACGTCGAGAATTCACGCACAGTATTCCTAATGACAAGCATACCCACCACTTCATTTATTTACTTTCCACACGCTCTCACTGCCCACCAATCCTTATCAAGGAAGGTGGTCGACGTGACAGTAGGGAAATGAGGGTTGCCCACCAGAAAGTACGTCAGCCAGCCAGCCAGCAGATCTTGCCTCCATGAGCCTCAGCATCAATCATAAATTCTAGTGTTATCCACCTAGTGGAACACTTAGAGCATTTGTGTTAATAGTATATTATGATGATATATGATATATATAATGATAAGCAAATTACTAATACTTACTATTGCTCATTAGTAGATACTCATAAATGGAATGTCACTATGAAATAAAAGTTAAAATATGTCACCTAGATTGGAAATTAAACCTGTGGTCCTAGGCAATAAGACAAGTAACAACAGTGAGTAGTTATAAGACAAAGTATTTGTTGCAACGTCAGTGCAATTTATTACATTAATTGTTTCCTTTACATTTTGTTTCCAATAGGTTACTGAAATAAATGCCCATGTTGCTGGGACATGAAAAATAAGTTTGAAAAAGTTCTGTAAAGAAAAGAAACACAATTTCAGCTTACATCTTTCAAAGACAGTTGATATTTCTGGGTCATGATCTAAGTAAGCTATACCCATGAAAAATTTAATCTGTTTCCACAGCTACCTCAATCAATTTTAAACCATCATACTTTTGGGGACAAAATGTTTGCTCACAGTTTCCTGTTACACTGATTATCCTTCATTATACACTAAACAAATTTACAAACATAACTTACTGAGTTCATATTTTGTTACTTCATCAGCCATTNCAAAGACAGTTGATATTTCTGGGTCATGATCTAAGTAAGCTATACCCATGAAAAATTTAATCTGTTTCCACAGCTACATCAATCAATTTTAAACCATCATACTTTTGGGGACAAAATGTTTGCTCACAGTTTCCTGTTACACTGATTATCCTTCATTATACACTAAACAAATTTACAAACATAACTTACTGAGTTCATATTTTGTTACTTCATCGGCCATTATTTTCTGTGCTTCCATTCTGAGATTGTCAATCTTCTCCTGTGGCAATTTTGCATGTTCTGAGGGCTCCTCAGGAAACTGTTGAGAAAAAAAAAATTTNCATAATTTTCTGTGCTTCCATTCTGAGATTGTCAATCTTCTCCTGTGGCAATTTTGCATGTTCTGAGGGCTCCTCAGAAAACTGTCGAGAAAAAAAAAATTAATCTCATTACTTTTTGTAGAAATCTGAAAGTAAAACTTATGTTACAAATATTTTAAGTGTGTGTGGAACATAAATAAATACTACAGAGGACCCACTTATTTTACCATTTTATGGAAGGCGGAACAGAGAAACCAAGAAAGGGTTATCCTATATACGTAGTTACTTTTACTAACTTTGTGAGCAAGTATACTACCAGAGCGACATGTTTTTGTGAAGCCATACATTTGACATGTAATTGCAGAGAGATTTGGGTGGCTCTTAACATCGTCATCTTGAGAGATGATGAGGGTGAAGCNCGAGAAAAAAAAAATTAATCTCATTACTTTTTGTAGAAATCTGAAAGTAAAACTTATGTTACAAATATTTTAAGTGTGTGTGGAACATAAATAAATACTACAGAGGACCCACTTATTTTACCATTTTATGGAAGGCAAAACAGAGNAAAATTAATCTCATTACTTTTTGTAGAAATCTGAAAGTAAAACTTATGTTACAAATATTTTAAGTGTGTGTGGAACATAAATAAATACTACAGAGGACCCACTTATTTTACCATTTTATGGAAGGCGGAACAGAAAAACCAAGAAAGGGTTATCCTATATACGTAGTTACTTTTACTAACTTTGTGAGCAAGTATACTACCAGAGCGACATGTTTTTGTGAAGCCATACATTTGACATGTAATTGCAGAGAGATTTGGGTGGCTCTTAACATCGTCATCTTGAGAGATGATGAGGGTGAAGCGAGGTGAGTATGGGGCGACACCGGAATGCAAGAGATGGGGAAGTGGGATAACCCCAAGAAAACCTGCAGACCAGTGGCATCGTCTGGCATGATTCCTACATGTGAAAATTCAGAAGTGACCCTGTTGGGAATTGAACCCAGTTCACCTTGGTGGCAGGTGAGTGGTCTGATCACTACACCTACACAGCCCCAATGCAAGATAAAGTGATATGAAAAATAAATGCACCTGGTGCAAAAATAATTGCTCACAAAGTTGGCAAGAACAGTTATGCAGGGCTGATCGGTTATAGTTTACCTAACTTTGCTTCCAAAAACCTGTGGACTTTAATTTACACATCTAGAATTAATTTACGTAACACACACTCTTAACTTAGTCCACCAGCAAGACCTGCCACACAACTGCACACCTCACCCAACAAGAACACGAGATGGACTACGCAGCAAGAGGTGTTAGTAGTTGAGTCGAGAGGTTTTCATCAGCACTTAACATTCAGGTCTTGAGTGCCGGTGAGGTGAAGACGCAGCAGCAAAGGAATGCAAGGGTGGGAGAAACTGGAGTACCTCGAGAAAGCCAGCAGGCCAATGATAAAGCCCACCATGTTTCCCACACGAGAAAATCTGGGTGACGACAGGACAGTGGGAGCTGAAGCTGGTTCACCTTGTTGGGAGGCGGGTAGTTCGACTACGACACCACTACCGACTACTACTCGAGAGTTAGTAGCAGTATGATGTACGCTGTTCAGTTAACTGAGCACTTTTTGAAATCAACCTTTGAAAAAGGTCACTGCCCCTACTTGCGTAGGGCTGCTCCCAGCTTTATTTGCACACATAACAAGCTGTCTCTGGAGGCAGGCCCAGAACACCTACCTCCCCAGATGGACATGCAAGGTGTTGTACGGCAGGTGGTTAGGGTGGAATAAGTAATGACAGCACAACAGGTGCAAGAGCTTCCTGTTTCCCGAGGGTCGTACTTAACTGCAGACAAGAGTGGCAATGTTGCAGTACGTCACCGGTGGCTACCTGCACCCAGCGGCAGCTTAAGGGCAGGGCAACCCGGGGCGCCAGCTCGTAAGGGGGTGCCAAACTGAAGGCAACATTTTTTTTTAAGTTGTTTAAAATATACCTTTTCAAATTTAAGTTTTTTTCTTTCTTTTTTTCCCCAGAAATGTTGGGTACATGGAGTACACAGCTGCATAACATAAACTGCATAATTTTAATAGTTTGTAGCACAAACATTTTATTGAAGCTATGTGACACCATTTCCCTTTACCACAACTCTCGCCTGCTCCATTAACAGCATGTAATCACCACACACGTTATCCCCTACCCACACACAGCTCACATCAATGTGCTGCATTTAGTTATAAACAATCGTCTACTGACGGCGAGTAATATTCCAGAATGTAAAATGTAGTATATCAGTGACTTATTAAAAAAGATAGGCAAAAAGAGGCCTCCCAAGTATTTTTTTTTATCAGAAACCTTAATATGAGCCACATTGAACAAATGACAATTTATTCAATTTGTGCTCTCTGANAGCACAAACATTTTATTGAAGCTATGTGACACCATTTCCCTTTACCACAACTCTCGCCTGCTCCATTAACAGCATGGAATCACCACACACGTTATCCCCTACCCACACACAGCTCACATCAATGTGCTGCATTTAGTTATAAACAATCGTCTACTGACGGCGAGTAATATTCCAGAATGTAAAATGTAGTATATCAGTGACTTATTAAAAAAGATAGGCAAAAAGAAACCTCCCAGGTATTTTTTTTTATCAGAAACCTTAATATGAGCCACATTGAACAAATGACAATTTATTCAATTTGTGCTCTCTGAANGTATTTTTTTTTATCAGAAACCTTAATATGAGCCACATTGAACAAATGACAATTTATTCAATTTGTGCTCTCTGAATCAGGAAAAGAACCATGTACAGGAGAGAATATTTTTTTATTCACTCCAATAGCAGTTTTACAGGATAACCCTTAATATACAGTTTTAACTCATTTGAAAAAAAATTAATACAGTATATCATTGAGTAATATTCATGGTTGAGGATAAAACAATGAGGTAAACATGCAAGGTGCTCAAAGCAAATTACTTAACATGAATCCTCGAGGATTTCTCATACCGTGTAGTGCCGACTTTCTTAACTTGGTGGTTACTGATGCTGCTCTATCCTGAAATGAAGCGATTACATTTTTCAGCATTGTGTAAAAAGTGTATAATTATTTTTCTGTCCCTGCTCATTGATGTTCTTTGCTACAGGATATGCACAGTAAAGTAAGCACTTTTTAAGGACCTCCACCTCCTTCTAACAGGCATAACAACCAAAAATTTATATTTTTTACTGTGGCCTCAGATGTTTACTTATTGGTCACATGGCAATTTTAATATTAACAATTGGCAAAAAGGTTCAAATAAGTTGAAAGGACCATTTAAGTACTACTTTATAAATGAAAGAGTATCGACACGCTGTGATGCCTTTCCGCTACCAGAGTGGTGAAATTTACGACGCTCTGCATGATCTATCAGTTGATCCACAAACTAATGCATTTAAGAGTCAATCATTAAAGACTGTGCACAAAAGAAGGCCCGCAAAGTGCACTTTTGAATACAATGTATAAATTACCAAAATTCTAATATATTTGTTTATTAATTTTAAAACTTTGACCTACAAAGTGTAAAATTGTTTTCTTTATATAAGATTTAAGAAAGTATCTGACCATAGCCGATAAGTTAAGAAGCGACTGCAGGGATATCCTTGCACGTACGTATATTGGTGATATCCAAGTGGTTATTGGTGCTGGTTGACGAGGTTGAGGTAAAGGGGTGCCAATAAGCAATCCGCACCAGCCTNTGATATCCAAGTGGTTATTGGTGCTGGTTGACGAGGTTGAGGTAAAGGGGTGCCAATAAGCAATCCGCACCAGCCTACCAGGGTGAAAAATTCACCTTGGGCCATCCTTGCTCGCACCCTGCAAAACACATACTGAAGCANGGGTGAAAAATTCACCTTGGGCCATCCTTGCTCGCACCCTGCAAAGCACATACTGAAGCAGTGACTCCCGTGTGCTCTGCTCTGTGTATGTACCTGATCCAGTGTCCCAACATAACAAAGTCCAGCCGATACACGCCTGCCTTCTGCACACAGTATCGGTAGTACGTAAGAAGCGAGTAGTAGGTAGGCCCACCCTATTCAGTCTGCGTGGGGGAGAATAGCAGAGCAGATCACTAAGTTACACAGTCACATTCTGAAACTGAATCAAAGCAAACCAGGCTTGTACACCAGTCTGCAGTATCCCCCTCCTTGGAGACTCTGGGAAGGAATAGCAGACACAGGGACTGCATTCAGCACCTTTTAAAGCATTACCACTGTACTGCTGCCCCCCCCCCCCCC
>NQII01005672.1:90059-119416 GCA_002778355.1 Clitarchus hookeri | reverse complement strand
ACACACACGCACACACAATACCCCCTCCATTATTATTCCATGTCTGAATCTCCTAGCTTTCCCCCTTCCTCCCTGCACGGGCACACTTTCTGGTAGTTGTATGCTGGCGGACACCTTATACCCTGAGTTTCTTACTTCAGTATACTCTCTCTCTCTCTACTCTTTCCTAGTCACCAAGTAAACGTCAGTCATGAAGTGCGGTGTTATTTGCTGAAATGTTGATTGGACTGGTTTAAATATGTGGGGCAGAAAGTTAAATGTATAGATTTCTCTGTCGAGGTGTAGGGTCCTATTAAAAATTGTGGTTTCAGTCCATCAGCCAAAATTTGAATTAACTGTACGCTTCTTCACGGCAATGTAAAAAGGTTTGTCTGTAATTTGTATTTGCTTTACTACCTGTATCGTGTGAATTATGCATGCACGTAGTGTCGGTGACAGCCTCTGGCACACTTAATTTTTTATGATAAGATTGTAGTGCATAGTTAGACTTTGCACGCACTCCACTCATGTCTCCCTGACATATTTAATATTTCAAATAAACCATTAACATATTTGTACAAGCAATTTGAAATTCATAGTGTTTAGATTGTTTTAATATTTTCATTTTAATTGAAGTCTGACTTAGGAAAGGGGCTTTGATTTGGTCAGTTATTTTGACTGCCCCTTTCTTATGTCACAGTGTATACAAGCATTTCCCCTTTCAGTATAGGGGGCCGCAGTGGTGTAGTGGCCAGACTACTCCCCTCCAACATAGACAAACCGAGTTCTATTCCCAGCGAGGTTGCTCCTAAATTTTTTACATGTGGGAATCAAACTGGATAATGCTGCTGGTTGGCTGGTTTTCTCAGGGATCTCCAGTTTTCCCCATCCTGCATTCCAGCATTTCTCCATACTCACCTCGCTTCACTCTCATCAGCTCTCAAGACCTCAATGTTAATATTCACCCAAATCTCTATGCTCCACCCTCTTTCAGTATATATTTGTGTGTTGATTTTTTAAAGTGTAGTGGGCTTTATATATACTATACATATATATATTTTTAACAAGGTAGGTGGGGAGCTTCGGAAGGGGTGCCCATTACACAGCTACCTACCCACACACAACCAGTGTGTGGGTAAATAAAGATATTGATACAAAATGCAAACAGTATTTTGCACCTGGTCACACAGTTATTGTTCTTAAATAAAACAATTAAGTAAATGCCATAGTATGTTCTTGTTGCTTGGTGATTGCCAAATATGGCACAACATGATAACCCATACATAGGTGATGTCAGATGGCTGCGTGAATAAAGAGGAGAGACTGAGCCGCAGTGCACCCTAATAACTGCGCTTAGCTGCAGAATGTAAGGCAGCACTGGGCAGAGCAGATCCATGCCTCGGCAGTCCAGTCGGCCCCCTTCCTGCACGAGGGAAGATGGGCTCCCGCTGGATACACGTGCTTTCCACGCTCTTGACTGGACCAACCACCTGGCTCAAGTCGCATGCTGTCCCGAGCACGAACCTCTAGTGCCCCGCACAAGCACGATAATCAACAGGGAAGCACCGTACAGAGGACTGCTTCAGGTGGCAAGTGGTCTCTCTTTCAGAACTTAATGTCAGCAATCAGTCCTTATGATTAATATGTGTCGCAAGAAGTTTTGGCTTTGCGTGGCTTACATTAAAATTACGGTACTTACCTCTTCATACCATTTTTTGTTGGTAGATGAAACATAACTGTTTCCACTTTCAAGGTGTTCCTCAAACACTACATGTTTTAAAGGAGAACCTTCTGAAGGCAACTCTGTTTGGAATCTTGTGAAACTTTTCTGCCGTTTTTTCTGCAAAGTCACCATTTCTGCAGTGGGTTCGTTATATTCTGATAGTCTGTAAATAAATACGCTATATCAACATCTTACATAAAGTATTACAAGTGAAGAAATAAACAATACTGAACTTGTACTTTTTATTATACTATTTATTATTTCCAGATTTTTTATTGGAAAACTATTAAGTCACATCCTTAATTGCTACATTTGGCCCAAAAATGTGTGGCACTATGATACGAGTGTGAATTGTCACAGTTCCATAAAACTTTGTTCTAAGATGCTGACAATGCCAGAGAAAAAACATCACAAATTACTAACAACTTTACAAGAGACAACTTTGTTGCAAGACTATACAGAGTGAGTCTGAACTCAACAGACAAACTCTGCCTGCAAATTCCTTATTAAAAAATAATTTGAAAACATATATAACCAGTGTTCTAAAATGCTTCGTCAGGGCGGTACACTCTTTGAAGATGGAGCTAAAATACAAGTTTAATGTAAACATTACAAAAAGTATTTTAAGTGGAACAATGATCTTAAAGATAATGTGTAGTTTAAAAGAATAACTACAACCACTGCAAATCCCATTGTTGGCATCAAATATTGTCACAGGATAAATTGGATTAGCACCCTTATGTTGCACCTGGGAGGCGCACAACTCTGCAAGACACTTGATGTGGGCAGGTGAAGCTTGGCAAGCCCAATCTTCGCAGAACACACGTTGGTGGTATTATTAATGTAAGTTGCAGTTGAGCTATCACCCTGTGGCAAGACCTTCCTTCCCTCATCACGTTTTACTCTCCACTCACTTCATAAATCACCCAAAATGCTTCACCATCAACTACTCCCGCAACACATTCCCCTTCCTCACAGTTCTCGCCACCATAGACTGCCTTGCCCTTTCCGTCCACCTCCATAAACTCTCAAACTTTATAGTTTATGTACCTCCCCCATGTACAGCCCCTTGGCTAAATGCTCACATAAATAAAATGTGCTATAAATTAGTGAGGTGTGTGTGGAAAAAATGTAGTTTTAACCCTTAGGTAGCAATGTGTAGTTTAACACAAACAGTGTCCTGTGGCATGAAATTAGAAAATTTACAACAAATAAGTTATTTTATTAATATAAGAATTATATTTATCGAGCCCAGCAGACACTGTGTACATAACAGACAACACAACTAGCAGTACACAGAGACAAAGGTACTCTGATCATGTCGTTGGCTGAAGTCCCACGGAGCACTCGCAGCAAGATAGTAACATCTTTATTTGCCCTTAAACACATTATGCAATAGGCATTATCAATTTTAAAAAAATAATGAAAACTGTAATTATAAAGAATAGCGGCTTTTTTGGAGGAGACACAGTAGACCCGCAAAAGTTATATACATGGCTTTTCCACACCTTACCTGTTTCATATTTATGAGGGTGAAATGATAAAATAAGCAGAATGTCGAAAATAAAATAGATAAAATACGAGGAGTTCAGCTGCTTTGTTTGCATTGGATGCCACATTGTATACTCCTGTAATGCTGTAGTACATAAACAAATGTGAATTGGCAGTCATCTTATTGGCTGTGGATGTGTAGACGTTTCCGTAGGTTAGTTGTAGTTTAGATGCAATAGTGCGGTTCGTGGCGAGCATAGCGTCGCTGCGCACGTGAGTTGTGACGCCTGAATCCGACCGTGCAAAGGCTTGTGATTTAAGAATGGAGGGTGCAAGTACAAGTGCTTCGGTGCGTGACAGTCGTCTATGTGGCGGGTGTTACCTGGACGTTTGCCAGTTTGTTGAATTAACGTTGTTTTGGGCTACCTAGGTGAGTAAATTCACATACTTCCGAAATGTTTTACTGTTACTTTAAAACCCTAAAATTCTAGGTTAGAATAAAATCCTAGGTTCGATTATAACACTAAAAACCTAGGCTAGTTTAAAAAGGTAAACTAGTGATTCACATATTGTGTAGTTAGGTTAGGTTAGGTTATGTTAGGTTAGGTGGGCACAAATTAAGAAATTGAGTGGACAAATGTCAAATTAAAGGGTTTTCATGTTTTCTGTGAAAGTATTTTTAGTGATTTTACCCCACAATTTCCCTGATCTCCATAGCCCTCCCCACTATCGCTTTTTTTGTGGTTCTGTGTAATTAGTAGAGCCGAAATATACCACTTTTCGGGATTTTTTTTTTGTTGTTATCGAAAAAGCTGCTAATCTTTACAATATAGATTCTATACAATAAGAACAAGATTCATATTATACCTAGTATTATGAGTATGAGAAGCAGTCTGGCTATTAAATTTTTCTAAATTATTATTAAGTTACAATAAATATATAAAGATGGTAGTCATAATTTGAAAATCAACAAAGCTATTTCTGCAGGAATCTCTATCAAATACGTTAGCAATAATTCTAATCACTTTTTACTGTAACAAAAAAACTTTACTTAATGTGCTGGAGTTTCGGTAATTATCTATTTTAGGGGCTTTTCTGAAAAACACAATAAAAATTTAAAATTATGATATATTTCTACTCTACTAATGATGCAGAACACGAATATACTAGGGGCATTAACGTCCGACTAATTTCGTAATATGTGCCCACCTAACCTAACAAAACCTAACCCCACGATGGGCGAATCACTATTTTACATTTTTAAACTAACCTAGGATTGTTGGGTTTTACATTAACCTATGATGTTAGGGTTTTAAACTAACCTAGGATAGTAGGGTTTTACACTAACCTAGGATGTTTGGGTTTTATACTAACCTAGGATGTTTGGGTTTTACACTAACCTAGGATGTTTGGGTTTTACACTAAAATACGAATGTAGGATTGCAGGGATTTAAAGGAACCGTAAAACACACCAAAAGAATGTAAATTGACTCACCTAGGTAGGGGGCTGGTATAATTCCTCTGACGTTAATAGACACAAACAAACATATTTCGCAAGTTTTTTTTAATATGTTCTACTTATTTTAACACTACGGCCGCTTCAATATCAACTAGGTAAGCTATGCTGAATTCATTAAAACAACTTTTGTTGGCATAAAACGTTTCGTTCATAAACGTAAACAAACTGTCAGAAACAGTCATCTCACAAACTTGTTCAATTTTTTAAAATATGTTGCACTTATTTTAAAGCGATGCCCCTAGTATATTCGTGTTCTGCATCATTAGTAGAGTAGAAATATATCATAATTTTAAATTTTTATTGTGTTTTTCAGAAAAGCCCCTAAACTAGATAATTACCAATGATTGTACCAACATATAATTACATTTGCAGAACAGATGATAAACTTATAATTTGAACAAGCTAAAAAAGATGGTTTTATAATATTACAGGGGTACTGTTAACTTACACAAGTCTTTTACATAAATATTAAATATGTCGTTTCCAAGTTAACTTACTGTCTGGTTACAATGCTAGTAGTTTTAGAGATTGTTTTAATTCATCATCAAAAACATTATTATTACAAGAAAAGTATATAAATTCAGTTATACTATCATTTACCAAAAGATTATTAGTTGAAAACCAATTTTTTGCTGATTGAACAGAACATTCTTTATATCTTTGTTAGAACAATATAATGATGTATTATAAGCATATAAAATTGGGGTTGGAATAGTGACACGAGGGCGTGCGAGACAAGGCAATGAACATGTGTATGATAGCCACTACTCGCGCACATTGTAGAATGAATAGCAGGAAGACACTGTGGAAGGTAGTTGGCTTTAAAAAATCAGGCATTAACATTAATGCTAGAGTAAACAAACAAAAGGTTAGGACAGTCCCCCTCTGTGACTGAAAACAGTTGAGAATTTCATTTGACAGTACAGATAATTAAAGTAATCTTAATTTAATAAAACATACTGATACGTACATACCAATGATTGTGTTAATGCAAGTCCCTTAAGTTTTGTAAATATCATATCACATTGCTTTCCTACACTCCGAGCACATGTTTGTCGTCGTCCCACGAGACATAAACACAACACGTAATTCTGTTCGAGTGAATGTAGAAGGAGTGTCACTCACTTGCACTCTTCCTGCAACGAACAAGAAAATAAAATTATAACAAATATTATTTATATAGAGAGTGCAAGATCAGACGTCATACCGACGCCCATAACTCGGTTCTGAATATGAAAATGCAAATGCAACCCGGTGGTAATTGCGGTGTAATCGAGAGTTGGTGGCACCCAGTGGGCCGCACCTCTGCGGCTGCATACAGTGTACATGTACATTCGCAACACGGTGGTCCCTGCCATTCAATAGCTCAGTCATGTCCGACGCCGTTTAACTTTCAAGAATATCAGCACGATTTTGCGAAGGCACTATATCAATATTTAAGGGCCCAAAAGTGATTTATAAAGCTTTTTTAAATACTTTATTAATAAAACCCACATTTAATATTAATTAAATGCCTCTCTTCAGCGCTATTTATCAGCTCCGTAAAACTATTTTGAATGAACAAATTTATTCAGGAATATAATATTATGTTTTTTCATTAAATTATTAATTATAGGAAAATTATCCAAAAATCGATTAAACAATGCAAAATTTAATGAATCATATGTTAAACAAAGTTAACTTAGGCCTACTATTAATTAGGGGGAGAACAGCTAAAATGTAGTGAATGAATTACAATAAAATGAATAAATTTGTACAATATTTACCTTCATATTTACAACTTTGTACCTAGGGTGTTTCTACTGCCTTTAAGGGTCTTTCTAACTTAAAACTAAAAAAAGTAATGATTGTGTACAAATTAGAAATTAAAACCTCTTATATTCTAGGATTTAAAACTTCACATAATACTAGTAACTTGCAATGATGGATGGTCTTGACATTGATCATGTATGGATGAGAAATAACAATCAGTATGTGAGGGATGAAAGGATGATGAAGGAAATAGAAAACAGTGCTATACAGCATTTACAATGTTTAGAATATACAGGATAGAATGTATTACACAAATTTCGGTGTTATTGGAAACTGATACAACAGATTTCAAATTTTACAACCTGTGTTATGAATTTAATGGATTTAGAAAAAAACTGAATTTGTGCCAGAAAGGATGGGTCTTCAGAAATTTGGAATAGAATTTAGTGATCGGATTTTCCATGACCCACACACGAATTACTTCCAGAAGGAGTCACTCCTGCACAGATCACAGGCGAGGATGCACGGTGCGGAACAGGATGGGGTATTCTTCATCGCTAGGTGGGGTATATGTGGACATCCAGGATACGGCGGTGGAGATGGAGTTCCAAGGCGTCGTAGAGCCGTTGGGAGAAATCCTTGGGTTGAGGTGTCGTCAGATGAACAAAAAAAATTAATTACCCCTGACCTTACTTAGCCATTGGCCATCCGAGATATTGGTCTTTTTAGTCATTTGAGTAAAATTTGTCCAAACATAAAATTTGTACAGAGGGGTAAAAGATATTTTTAACGAAAAGACTAAAATATAAATTTTGTTACATTCTAAAATAAAAGATTACTTTAAATGTTAAAATTGGTGCCACTGTCCCCTTCCCATGGACACCCCATCCTATCCTAATGTCTTCCCTAAACGAAGAAAGAGGGCTGATGTTTGTTGAGGTGTCCATGTTTTGTTTTGTTGATGTATGTGCTATGTTGTATTAATGTCATTGTTGTGTTGTCGTTAAAGTATCTGTTTTTTGTGTTGATGTATTTTTTATGTTGTTTTGGTGTCCCTGTTGTGTTTTTGTCTAGGCCAAGAATAGGTAACTCCCGGCAGGTCACACCCACCGCCACCACACCGACCAACCGGTCCACCAGCAATCTAGCCAGACCACATTGTCATAGAAGAGTATTGGTAGTATGTTTGTTTGCCAGAGTTGAATTTGATTTGCGATGGTAATGGACATGTAGAAGTCAAAAGGGCCCCAAGGATATTAAATGTGATTTTGGTATTTGCTGTTGCAATGCAATTGCGATGGTGCCATGTCAATGTGCAACCCCCAGTATATGAAGAAGTAAGGAGCAGTGGAAGAATAAAACATTTTGTGTCCCAAAATAGTAGGGGTTTCGGTGGATGCCTATGACATTTGGTCAGAAAAATTATTTATGTATTCTTAGGTTTTGGTATTACAACCCAGCGCTAAAAGTAGGCGCATATTGATCTCAGGCTCAATTAAACCCCAAGTGATAACGTTTGTGCATCTACACCTGACATAGCAAATCTGTGGGTAGGTAGATAGGGCTTAACATCTCGTCGACAGCGAGGCCATTAGAGACGGATCAGCAAAGCTGGCTGTGTTATCCGAATATTGCAGTAGGGTTACATCTGGTATGTTAGGGTTGACCATCACATACAGAGAGAACAGAATTGGATTAAGAAGCACTGCTTGTGGGACCCCTGTGGTTATGTAGTGGTCTGTGGAGTAAGTGTGATCAAATCGGAATGAAAACTGTCTCTCTGATAGGAAACTGTATAAGACTGAAATTATTTGTTCATCAATTGTGTATGTGCGGAGTTTTGCAAGGAGAGCATGGTGATTGGTGGAATCGAATGTTTTGGCCAGGTATAGTAATATGAGTATGGAATGCATGTGATCACAAAATTATTTTGTGATCTCATTCACCACAGAAGCACGTGTAAGAAGGGACAAGTGCTTTTCACGAAAACGTAATTGTGTATCTGGTGGAATGTGAAGTTGGTCGGTGGCTGATATAATTCTGGAAAGTATGATCATTTCTGCGATTTTCGATAAGATTGGGAGGAGAGCAATGGGATGGTAAGACTGTATCAGGTGTAATTGAGAGTCATGTTTGGGTACTGGCATTATTATGGTCTTCTTTCAAGAGTTTGGATAGTGACTAAGAAGAAAAATGAAATTTTTGCGCTGTGTTAGGAATATAATTGCTTCGAGTGACAAGAGGCGAATGAGTAGACCAGGTAGATAGTTTGTACCTGGTGCCACAGATGGTTGGACTCTGGATATAGCTATCTCGACTTCGCGAGGAGGAGGGAGAAGTTTACTGCCAATGGGTGGTGAAGGGTGTGCTTGAAATGAGAGGTTGATAAGATCATTACCAGGGTGTCGAGGCAGAGGTATTTGTGACTTCAATGTTAATGAAAAATGAACAGCAATAGCATTGGTCTTATCTGTGGGTTCTTCAATGGTATTACCAGTATGTGCCAGTGAGAGTAGGTGTGTTTTCGTCTCTCTCATCCAAAGAGTGAAGTCCCAAACCATTCACTACTGTATGGAAAGAGTGGATATCTTGTTTTGTTGCTGAGTTGACCAGAAAGTAATAGTCCAATGGACTTGTCCTTTTAGCGAATGGTACATACCATGGTCGACCTATGTTCTGGTAAGTTGCCATTTTCCCCTGGCTCCATCTTATCTCTTACATGTGGCGAAAGGATAGTCCAGGACAGGTGGGATAGCAGCATGGGATGGTCATGTCGGCTGATTAGCAGATAGTTTCTGTGAAGTGAGCGACAACTTGGTCTAGTTGTTCTGAATTACATGGGATGTCAGTGAGGTCAATAAGTTCATCTAGAGTGAACTTGAATAGTTTCGAATTTTTTTGCAAAAATTGTAACAGTATAAAGTGACAGGCAGATCTGTAAATGTCAGATTGAAGGCAGTGACAAATGGTAGACAGTCTGAACAAATATGAATGAGTGTGTGTTTATCAAAAAGTTGGACATTTCTTGACAATAGGAAGAGGTCTATAATATAAGGTCTGTCGAGATGGTTGATGGTAGGGGTGTTTGGGGCCGAAATAGAAAGAAGTTTTTTTTATAGCTAATCGCTGGAGGTTTCGCCCTCGAAATGTGGTGGTATGGCAACCCCGGGCAACACATTGGCTATTGAAATTGCAAGCTATTTTGGCAGAGTTGTTAAGGGAGAGAAAATTAGCCAATCCTTCAGTAAGAAATGGACCTCAAGGTAAAATGTAAGCGATGATGAAATTAAATGGTAGATGGATGCCAGTGTTGCACACTTCAGCTGCCTGAAGATCTGAATGGTGTTTGATGGAATGTGTGTAGTATGCGATGTCTATTCGAACAAGAATATCCACGTCACAGCATAGGAAATCCTCTCTATCACATATGTGGATGCTATATCCATAAATGTTAATTTTGTGTTAGGTTTATGCCAGGTCTCAGTTATGCTGAAAATAAGATGTTATTGATGCTGGATAGAGGCGATGACGTCAAGTTTGTGGACAGTGGGACTGGAATTCCAGATAATGAACTTAGGCATGAGATGATGGTATGCTAGATGTGTCACTGCTTAGTAATTGAAAAATATTGCAAACTGTGGAGATGACAAGAAAGACTATCTCGCATTAATTGGTGATAGTTTTAGTTATTTGGAACTGTTTAATGATTACATGCAACTGTTTGATAGTATAACATAGTTCCAACTTTCGGAACCAGTCAATGATGCTTTTGGTGGTGTATGTGAGAGAGTCCTATTGTTGGATATGATTCGTGCTAAGTGATTGGGTGCGTAATTTGTCAGTCATTCCAGAAAGAGCATTTGTGAAAGAGGTTGTGAGTTTGGTTGAGTNCTAAGTGATTGGGTGCGTAATTTGTCAGTCATTCCAGAAAGAGCATTTGTGAAAGAGGTTGTGAGTTTGGTTGAGTGGGAGCTGGAATGAAGTCGGAAGAGTTTGAGGTTTGTTTGATCTTGGCTTGGGCTCTGATTGTACTGTCAACGATATATTTTAACCAGTAAGGACATTCTGAGTAGTTTGCTGGATGGTCCCCATTGCATAAATAGCACTTGAGTAGTTCGTCTTTCTTCTCGCATTTTGTTTGTTCGTGACCCTTAACACATTTCACACACTTGGGTTTCTCGTTACAATTGTGTGAGGCGTGGCCGAGGCATTGGCATCAGAAGCACTGGGCCTACTTTCTACAACAACGATAAATTTCAACCTTGGCAGCTACTCCAGCCTAGTTCGTGATTTTGAGGGCTTGACGGAATTAGGTNTACAACAACGATAAATTTCAACCTTGGCAGCTACTCCAGCCTAGTTCGTGATTTTGAGGGCTTGACGGAATTAGGTAGTCTCTTCAAGTACGACCAAGAGCAGTGGGAATGGTTAGGATTACTCTCCCTTGCTTCCCATGCGAACTTTTTTGGTGTTGTGAATGTTCAGTTCTTTAAGGCTGTCGGAGATGCCCTCAATTCGTGTTTCAACACGGAGATTGCGAATCACTATTCTGATATTCTTGTCTTCAGGACAGGTCCACCCCGGACTACAATCAATAGTGATTTTCTGTTGCATGATTGTGATNTACAACAACGATAAATTTCAACCTTGGCAGCTACTCCAGCCTAGTTCGTGATTTTGAGGGCTTGACGGAATTAGGTGGTCTCTTCAAGTACGACCAAGAGCAGTGGGAATGGTTAGGATTACTCTCCCTTGCTTCCCATGCGAACTTTTTTGGTGTTGTGAATGTTCAGTTCTTTAAGGCTGTCGGAGATGCCCTCAATTGGTGTTTCAACACGGAGATTGCGAATCACTANCAATTGGTGTTTCAACACGGAGATTGCGAATCACTATCTGATATTCTTGTCTTCAGGACAGGTCCACCCCGGACTACAATCAATAGTGATTTTCTGTTGCATGATTGTGATTATATTTAGTTATTTTTGGATATCAGAACTGAAGTATTATAAGTTGATGACTGATTGGAAGATTTTTGGATTGGATATGATTTGGCATGGTTTGTAGATGAAGATTGAATACACTGAAGTGTGCTGTTCTTTGATTTGGCATCGTCAGAACCAGATGACTGAGATAAGAGTTTGATTTTATTCTGAGGCATATTGATCGGGTGCCACGATTCACGACGCTCTCTTTGACAGCAAAAGAGTCCTGCTTATTTTGCCTCTGTTTACGCCTGAGAACTTCTGTGAAGTCGTCATCGGAATCTGTCCGATCATTTTGGGTCTAGTTGATTGTGGCATGTCGCTTCCCTAACCTGCCCTCACTTGCATTCATGGCTTCGGCCCCTGTCTTGGTAACACCACAGTGTTCTTGTGTTTGTTCCTGTTTGGTTGTAAGAACATTCAGATGGGAGCTAATCGCTCAGTGAATACTCGGAACGACACAGGATTCTCTTGAGTGGTAGGGGGAGGTCAGCTGTGGCTTATAATGCACACATGACTCGCAGTTGACAGCAGAGTTGTAGGCCATTGCATACGCCCCGCTGTATGTTTATTACACAGCTGTCAATTTACATAACACTTTCCCAGAGAAGGCCGGACCCTTAAATGACCAAGAGATGGTCAGGTCACTAAATAATGGAGTCGAGAAAATATATCTGTAAGGCAGATATTTAAAAATACTAAGTTCCCTATACAGACTAACTATGATCCAAGTGCAAGTTATGCGGCCACATAGACTGAAGCTCCTCCATTGAGTAACTAGCCAAATTTGTCTGTAACTACTTAAGCTCTTTAGTCATGAGTTGCAAGAGTGGTGGGTACAGCTTGGGGCCAAGTAAGAAAAGGTTGGAGTAATTTAGCTATGGAAATTTTCATGATCAGTTAGAACAAGAGTTGTTAGACCCTGAGTGGCACGATGACGACCTCGCCTTTAGACCACTATGACGAAAACCGAAAAATCATGGCATCGCTCGAAAACTTTAAGCATTTTTAAATTGGTATTTAAAACTTATGGTTAAGGCACAATATGCTAGTTACCCTCATGGAACTTAATTGATAAATATTACACTTTACAGCATTGTGCCTATGCTTCAGAAGGTGCATTCAAAAAGTGAAAAGCAAGTTATTATTAAATTATTTGTAAAGTTGGAGTGTCTAATTATTCTAGTCAATTAATTTCGTCTACAAGTCGTCTATTGATGTTAATGGATTAATTGTAGTAATCATTTATTACAATTTAACGGTTCAACCTCCGGACTTGCCAGAAGGGGCGGAATGATGACATACGGGGTGGACTGTAGCACACTTCCCTTGACTTTGACTGTTTAATTGTGTGGAATATAATGTTGTGATAAATTATGTGTTCGTATGACACGATACATCACTTCAATTAAATAATGAATTATCCACCTACTTTCTTTGATAACTGTTGCTGATACAGAAAGTAGCATGCAATGGCTGTGCAAGTTTCAATAAATTTGACCTTGTAAAACAGTCAATGTCTGATGCAAGTTTTTATGGGTAGAATTTTATCACATAACAAATTTTATTGTGATCGCTCATGTTTGATCTTTGCCCTAGTGAAATTATGTATGCTAGCGGAAGAGTTCTGCATTTTTTTACTTGTCTTCTGTCCGCTTCTTGGCCGCGAACAGGCCACAATAGGTGGCATTCTTTGTAGTGTGAANGAGTTCTGCATTTTTTTACTTGTCTTCTGTCCGCTTCTTGGCCGCGAACAGGCCACAATAGGTGGCATTCTTTGTAGGGGCACCTTGTCCATGCGCACAGCATGGACAAGGTGCTCCGCGGTCGCATGGAGCACATGAATCATACATTCTCGTGGAACAGTCGGTTGATGCACGCTGGCCTGGGGTGTAGGAGTTTCCTCGTTTGATTCCCAGGTAAGGCATGGGTGTTAATATAAATGAGGTAATAAGTTAGTCTGTCGTCCACTGATAAGCTTTCAGACATAAAACCTGGGATGTTAATAAGCTCTTTACAATACAATAAGAATCACACATGTTAGTTGCTGCGCAGAAGCGGCGAGGTCTGGTGTAAAGCAGGCCCTTGTCTCGTGGTAGAAGGGATCACGTCAAATGCCCCTTCCCTCGGAAGGCCTCTTTTAGACTAGACATTCCTGATTCTCCGGACTCGTGTTCAGAAAAACGCCTGCACCTTTTCTGCAGTGCGCAGATGCACAATCCCTGTCTTACCAGTGTAGTGGGATGGGGTTGTATGCACCCCGTGTTATGGCCTGCCCTGTTCTGTTTGCTCTCGAGGGCACTGGCAGGAACAGCGGATGTGTGGCAGTGGCTAGGACAGCTGGAAGCCAGTGGTGATGCGGCCTTACCCAAGGCACTGTGATGTTGTTATGGGTTGGCGTTATTGTGCTGCTGGAGGAGAGAGCCCATCCAGCGAGTCTGCTTGCAAAGTGTCCTGAGCAAGTGTTGGGTGCAGCGCCTGCACACGAGTGTGCCNAAGAGCCCATCCAGCGAGTCTGCTTGCAAAGTGTCCTGAGCAAGTGTTGGGTGCAGCGCCTGCACACGAGTGTGCCTGATTTGCATGTTGCTGGATCGGCGAAGATGGGTTGTCACCTCACTATCACTGTGCTGTATGCTGCTANTTGCTGGATCGGCGAAGATGGGTTGTCACCTCACTATCACTGTGCTGTATGCTGCTAGAGCTGGTGCTGGAGCTACGGTACTGACGAGGTCGTCTCTATTTTCTATGGAGTCTATGTGCCAAGGCTCCAGGTAAGTAGCCATCGCAGGTGCTGTCGTCCCATTGAACATACACTGTTCTGTCATGTAGGCTGTCATCTGTGGTGCTATATTCGCATTCACTTCCCCCTTGTTAACAGTCCTGTAGCAGATGTATGTCAGCTACACGGCGTTGTAGATCGATGCAGTGTTCCTCTTTGAGCATTCGTAAATCCTTCCTCCATACACTGGTTCCTTTGTGGAGGTTGCCGAGGTCCCACTACAGGGCAGGTCGTGTTGACCACTGCATTGTCGATGTCGATTGCATTATGGCTATCGTTGCAACATCTATCCTCACTCTGCAATGCTTCTGTCCACACACTTGNTTGTCGATGTCGATTGCATTATGGCTATCGTTGCAACATCTATCCTCACTCTGCAATGCTTCTGTCCACACACTTGTGTGGTTTGTCTGAGAGTAGTGACACACTGGATCTTGTGGTTCTGTACTGCTACCCTTGTCTGTGCCTGCTGGGTCGCGATTTGATCCTTCACTCGGGTGTGTCACATTCCCCTCTGGGTGTTGGGTTGTCCTGATACCCTGCACAGTTTCTATGTGCGACCTGCCCGGGGCTAAATGGATGTCATTCCTGTGGATTTTTGCCTGGTGCCGTTGACTCACCTTTATTAAGTACATTGTACGCCCCAGCTTTTTTATGATTGGGCACAGGCCCTTACCACCTGGGTGTAAGCCTGGCACAGAGACCCTTCTTGACGGCCGGCTGTGGGTGGCTGTGCACATAGACCATTAGCCTAGGTTGTAGTGTGGATCGAGGTTGGTTGGTGATGGGAGGCCATTGCACTACATACCATTCTTGATTACAGTGTACATCCTGTATTATGGATTCATGTCTTTGCTGATGTGTCAAATTGCCAGGTCCGTTATTCTCACCTTGACCTGGGCAGGCATATTCTCCAGGTAGGGTCAGCTCGCAGCTCAGCAATACACCAGCCAAGGACAGACCTGTGGCTGCATTCACACATCTTCTCAAGCAAAAGAGGGCTCTGGGAAGTTGTTCGGCCTAACTGGTGTGGTCCTACCCTACACGAAAATGCAGATTGATCTTCAAATCCTGGTTTCGATGCTCGGATTCGCGCTCGGGTGGTAAGTGACTGTAGTGTGGCTATCAACACTCCAAGTGCTGTAAATATAAGGCCATTTTTTACTGGTGAATTGTGTCCTGTCAATATTGGCCGGGGATACTCCCATCACGGGAAATCTTATTTTACAATGTCTTTGTAATTGTTGGAAACCGGAACTGTTGAAATGTGGAAAGCTTATATACGTATTGAGAATTCATCGGCCACTACCAGGATAAAGTGTTTTCCCATTTGCGTGCATGGGTAGGGCTCCATAAGGTCCAACGGTACTGCCTCGAAGGGAGCTCTATGTTAATGGGGTTGTTGCTGTTGGGTACCTTCTGAGTGCCTTGAAATTTATGCAATTGAATGCCATGCAGCATTGTACACATTAGCGTGATTGGAATGCGATGACTGGTGAGTACTATTGCGGTGTTACATTTTTGTGGGTTTACTCTACCCGGGGTTTTCTGCCAGACCGCTATCTTAGGTCAGTTTGTAGACCACCTCCTGGGCTTCAGGTGGGGCATACAATTCCCAAGCACTGTTTGCCTACACGATCAGTTAGATCAACAGTTGTCGGGCCCTGAGCGGCACGATGATGACCTCACCTGTAGACTGCTATGACGACAACAGAACAATTATGGTGTCGCTCGATCAGGGCTTGGCGATCGGGTGGCGCGAAAACTTGGAGCATTTTTAACTTGGCATTTAAAACTTATGTTTAAGACACATTATGCAAGTGCCCTTATGGGACTTCATTGNTTGGAGCATTTTTAACTTGGCATTTAAAACTTATGTTTAAGACACATTATGCAAGTGCCCTTATGGGACTTCATTGGAACATATTACGCTTAACAAAATTGTGCCTATGTAAAAAGTGAACAGCAAGTTATTTGTGAAGTTGAACTGTCTAATTATTCAAGTCAATTGATTTCGTCGAACAATTGTCAATTGAAGTCATTGGATTAATTGTTTAAAACTTAATTAAACTTTAATGTTTAACCTCTGGACTTGCTAGAAGGGCAGTCTGATGACATAGGGGATGGCCTGAGGCTCAATACCCCTGACATTAACTNTTGGAGCATTTTTAACTTGGCATTTAAAACTTATGTTTAAGACACATTATGCAAGTGCCCTTATGGGACTTCATTGAAACATATTACACTTAACAAAATTGTGCCTATGTAAAAAGTGAACAGCAAGTTATTTGTGAAGTTGAACTGTCTAATTATTCAAGTCAATTGATTTCGTCGAACAATTGTCAATTGAAGTCATTGGATTAATTGTTTAAAACTTAATTAAACTTTAATGTTCAACCTCTGGACTTGCTAGAAGGGCAGTCTGATGACATAGGGGATGGCCTGAGGCTCAATACCCCTGACATTAACTATTTATTTATGCAGAATTTAATATTGTGTTAAATTCTGTTTTATTATGGCATATCACATAACCTAAATTAGATTATGAGTTATGCAACTACTTTATTTGATAATTATTGCTGATTCAGAAAGTAGCACGCAATGGCTGTGCAAGTTTATCATGTAACTGCAATGCCAATAAATTTGACCTCGTAAAATGATGAATGCCTGGTGTTAGTTTTTACAGGTATAATTTTATCACATAACAAATTTTATTGGGATCGCTTATGTTTGGGTTATGCCCTAGTAAAATTCTGCACACTGGCGAAAGTGTTCTGGATTTGACTTTCTTTCGTATGCTTCGTGGCCGCGAACAGGTCAAGGAATGGGTCACAATGGATCGCATTAGTGAACTGTTTATGTTGGTGATATTGTATATCTGTCACGCAAATGTTAGTGCCTCAATTGCGGGTGTGATTGACAAGTAAATGTACCAGAACATATCTGCAATGTTTTTATTTAATGTCTGGTCGCTTCACGACAGTGTATCTGTGTTTCCCTTAACCTAATAATGTAAATTATTACAGTAAAAATGCAATGATGGATTACAGTGCTACCGGAAACGTGAGATGGCCCATCTAGAAACTTCATCATCGGTAGTACAACATGGGACTCCAGTAGCTGTCACTTCGGCTTACGGCCCACTCTCTTCCTCTTCTCATGCTCCCCAGTAGCTGGCACCCATTTAGTAACCTGTAATGTAATTGAAAACCTGCAGTATGCAAGTTAAACCGCTTTCTTCCTGCTTATTAAACCACGACATCCTGTCATATCTGTTGTAACGAATTCCTATAGTATTTTTTTCCTTAGATACTTTCTTGATGTCAAGTATCGCGCAACTGGTGTTGCAAAATTTTCCTATGCTAAATTCCTATGTAAAAAAATTTGGTGCCACATTCCTGATTCCACATGTTGCCCTGCCATGTAACTAAAATTCTCCTAATTTTCCCAATCAGTTATGTAAATCTCCTTGTTATTGAAAGCACAAATTATTTGTGATAGTGTCCTGTGTAAATACTGCATATTTTTCAAGTAAAAACTTAAAATCGTGGTATTTTGCTGTATTCATGAACTCAGATCTCCATGCTAAGAGGGAGTAGAACCACTGTCAGCTTCTGAAATTGCATGCTGGCANCCTGTATTCATGAACTCAGATCTCCATGCTAAGAGGGAGTAGAACCACTGTCAGCTTCTGAAATTGCATGCTGGCAAGGCGACTAAGAAAACAACGTGGCGACAACTAGCCAGCCTCGCCATCACCAAGCTCTCTGACAACAACCCTGCTAATGGGACAGAATGCCACCATTTTGTGGGAGCACCATCACCACCCTCACCTTCTGGGTGAGACAGGCAGCTAGCAGCATGTGTGTGCATAATCANCATTTTGTGGGAGCACCATCACCACCCTCACCTTCTGGGTGAGACAGGCAGCTAGCAGCATGTGTGTGCATAATCAACATCACCCCTCCATCTGGTTGGGTGGTTCACCCCTAATACATGCAGCACATGGTAAGTTGCCATGTGCTGTACAGTTTGTTGACCCCAGAGAAGATCATTTGGGCACACCATGGCTNATGCAGCACATGGTAAGTTGCCATGTGCTGTACAGTTTGTTGACCCCAGAGAAGATCATTTGGGCACACCATGGCTTTTCCCTACCAACCCTGGTGTTACTTCAGGTTGGTAACATATTTCCAACTGCATAGAGGAATGTATGTGCTCAAAGTGTGTGTGTGTATGTGCCCACTATTGGACCCAGATCCCTTTACGCTTCTGAAAATACAAACTAGCACCTTTCAGTGTGGCAACCCCGTAGAAGCATGGCGACTATGCAAGGACATTGAAAATATGAACAGGAAACTGTGTGATGCATTAATTTGTGTACCACTGCAGGCCGAATTGCCGACTTGTGTGATCATTGTGTGAGATCTCGACAGGTTCTGTGTACCATCGACCATGTTACAGACTCGTACTGCAAGTGAGCCAGGAGTGCAAACACTGTGACAGCACAAACAAAATTTAGGCAAGCACTAATGCAGTAAAGTTCGTTGTGCCATGGACTTATTCAAGCCAGCCTTGCTTGCACTCGGTGTTATCGAATGTACCATGCCAAGTATGTGCCACAAATGGAACTTGTCATGCTAAATTCAAAAAATTTCTTCCATTATGCACAGTATCAAGTACTGCCACATCCACCTGTAACTTTCTCTGCGACAGCTCCTCCTGCTATTTTCAATACTTGTACATTGAGCCGACCATATCTGTGTCAACAGAACCACTGTTGGTGGACGAACTCGGAATTAACATGCAGTGACAGCAGTAGTTTAAGGGTTCACCATCAGTGAACCACTGCGAGCGAGTTTGTGATAGCAGGAATGAGTACTTCGCGTGTCAACAACGTGCCTCGTAACTTGACTAGCCTCCACTGCAATGCACACTCCAAGGTGCGTGCAGCCAAGTCTTGCTGCCCGCCCCTCCTACTCATTCTGCCCCCTTCTTCGTGGGGCCACAAGACAGCATGGCACCCCACTTACCAATACATCAACAACTCAGCCACATGTCATCTGTACAGTGGTACCTGCTTCCACTCTTGTGCACTTCCAATCGTTGCCAAGCTTCTTGGACCTACCTACAGAAGATCCTGCGGCCTTCCTGCATGATTGCACCAACAGATTGCAGTAGTGACCGACTAAGTGGTGATGCAAGACAATGGTGGTGCATAATAGCGCATTTCGGAATTATGCGGGCAGAATTCCTCCAATCTTTTGAGTGTCGTTTTGCTGATACTTTTACTTCCCTCCAAACATGCAGCTACATAATATTTGAGCAACAAATACCTTATGAACTTATCTCCACATATTCTATGCAGAAGATAAATATGGCATGAACATACCATACTCAGATGTCTACCAAGGAAGTGCTAGATGTCGTGGCAGGAATAGTGTAGCTGGAATTTCGCAGTGTGTTAGAACTGCTAATTCACTATCTGGTTGATGACTTAATGTGGTCGCTTGTCATTTTGGAACAAACATCCACGACAACACCCGTACAACCATGCTGCGACCGCGACACCACACATCCATGTCGGCATAGAGAAGATGAGGCCTAAGGTAGTACTATTACCATGGAAACAGGAGCAGCAATTTTGGACAAATCCTTACATTTCGGAAAAACCTCACATGCAAGGAACAGTAGTGCTCTCGACAAAAAGTGGCTTAGTGACTCTGCTCAACCCTGTTCAGGATGTGAACCACCTCCATTCGTCTGTTACTGTGATTAGCAGCGTATGCACTAACATGTTTAGTGTCCAAACTTTCTCAAGTTGTTGGTTGACGGAAAACTACTTCTGGTAAACGTTGAAATTGGCTATTGTGGCTTGATGTAACCTACCGCCAATAAAATGATTGAATATATTTCGGTAAAAAAGAGCAAATATTAAATTTGGAGGTTCTCAAGATTGTGGCCGGNTCCAATAAAATGATTGAATATATTTCGGTAAAAAAGAGCAAATATTAAATTTGGAGGTTCTCAAGATTGTGGCCGGATGTAACCTACCTCAAATAAAATGATTGTGATCCTAGACAGACTCTACAACAAATTCTCAATTCACAAATATACACTGTTCTTTAGCTGCTGCATATATGGAACCTGTATTGTTATTCCCCAATCTCATGCCGAATATTAGGCCAATATCGATTAAATCTCGATGGCACACGGGATCAGATAGAAAATTCTTAGAAATTCAAACAGAAAAACTACTAAAGGAAGGAATAATCTAAGATAGTTATCCACCGTGCAGAGCCCAAGCCTTGGCAGTGGAATTCGAAAATCACAAGAAACGAATGCTCGTTGATTACTCCCAGACCATAAATCGCTATACATATCATGATGCATATCCATTGCCTAGAACAGAGGATGTAGTAAACAAAGTTGCCAATTTTGAGGTTTTATTTCACTCGATTTTCGAAGTGCTTACCATCCGATTCCAATACAAGAGAAAGATAAGCTGTTTACAGCATTCGAAGCTTGTGGTAAGCTGTATCAATTTTAATGGGCCCCTGTAGGTGTAACCAATCGTGTGGCTGCATACCAAAGAGCGATTGACAAGAGTATCTGAGATGAAAACCTAGCTGACATTGCGGCATACCAGGATGATAATGTATTTGGCGGAACTAATAAAAAAAACGATGCAAATCTAAAAAAAAAAAAAATTTTTGGAAGCACTTAACAATAAACTAAGAAAAATCTTGTTTCTCGGTTCGCTCAATCCATTTTCTCTGATATATCCCCAGGAAGAATTTAGTCGGGTCGTCCCTCTGCATGACCCCGAAAACCCACCGGCCATGAACTTTACATCCTTTTCGTTTATTTTGCTTGCCCAATTTCGACCACTTTGCCAGGCCAGACTTGGCACACAGCGACTCTGGTCAAGATAATCTGTGGATATTAATCTGGTAGGGCACGACCATAATCTCAGACTTTTGGCGAGGTTACCTGGACATTCACGGCTACCGCCACATGCAGGTGAATCACAGGAGGGAATATGTGTGCAGCGAAGGGAGCGGCATGGTCAACACTCGAAACACACTAAAGATGAAGATGGGCGAGGCGTTGAGGGTGCACACGTAAAACACCGAGTGGAGCTGGTGCTAGGTGAGATACAGCATCCCGTGCTTTGGCCGATGGGAAAAGTCATGGGTCGGCCACCTGGCAAAATACGTCTGGAAAAAGAACCGTATGTACGGCGAATGACTGCACTCTTTACTTGTGCACGTGGCAGCCATGCACCATCCGAATCGACGCGGAGGGGATGGCAGTGGCGAAGGCGGTTCTCCTTTCGACAGGTAACGGTTTGCATTTGTATACATTTTTAATTTTCAGGCACGAGTGCGAGTGAGTAAACTGTTTGTGTTTGTTTAAATGTCATTTATAAAGTGTTTCTGTTTCCATTTGTTTANGCACGAGTGCGAGTGAGTAAACTGTTTGTGTTTGTTTAAATGTCATTTATAAAGTGTTTCTGTTTCCATTTGTTTAAAATTAAAGTGTAGAGGAGTGATTGAGTATATTGCTGTTTTTCATTTACAGGAGCGAGAGAGTTTGTTGCTGTTTATTACAGTTTAAAATTAAAGTGTAAATGAGTGAGTNCTGTTTTTCATTTACAGGAGCGAGAGAGTTTGTTGCTGTTTATTACAGTTTAAAATTAAAGTGTAAATGAGTGAGTGTGTTGCTATTTTGAGTTTGTTTAAAATTAAAGTGTAAACGAGCGAGTAAACAGTTTTTTATTTACAGGTGCGAGTAAGAGAGAGAGTGTTGCTGTTTGTTACAGTTTTAAAGTGTGAACGAGCGAGAGAAAGAGAGTTGCTGTTTTGTAATTGTATGTGTTTAAAATTAAATATTTCATTTGCGACCCTCGGGGAGAGCGCAGAGCAGTTGTGTCGGTCATGACGAGTCTGGCTGGCGATTATGGATGCGCCTACATCCGCTGCATCCATGGAACTTGGATCTACCAGTCTCAATTGTTGAGGTGAATTGTGCATGGAGAAGCTCGTTCAATAATTCAAATTGTTTTCTTTGCAAATTTTATAAAAAAAAAAAAAATAGTACCCCCTAAAAAATTCACAACGTATTTGAATGGGTAGGGAGGAGGTACTAAATTTATTCTGGATACACAATAGAAAAATTGTTAGTGAAGGGACATTTTTTGCCCCTGAATACACCCCGGGAAACAAATGGGGTCATTTGGTGTTTTTTTTTTTTTTTTAATATTCGGTTTGGGTATGCCATACAAAACAATCGGGCACCGGTCGAAATTTCCCCCCGATTGGATTGGATGTGCAAACCCTAACAAACGGGGCGCGGCATCAATTTTCCCGCTTTAGCTTTGGATATGCAAATCCGTACTTTTCGATCCCGTTTGTTTTTCCATGTGGATACGCCAGGGGAAACTTTTAGTCAAAACCGGGTCTTTGTGGGAAAGTTGGATACGCAGGGGGAAATTCCACGTCTTCTTTGGCCTTCTCTGGGTCGCAGTTGGATTAGAAATGTACGACTTTTTAGTTCGACCATGTCATATTGTTGGATACGAAATGTAGTGATTTTTGAATGGTTTGGATACGCAGTACGAAATAATCAGNTGCCATACAAAACAATCGGGCACCGGTCGAAATTTCCCCCCGATTGGATTGGATGTGCAAACCCTAACAAACGGGGTGCGGCACCAATTTCCCCGCTTTAGCTTTGGATATGCAAATCCGTACTTTTCGATCCCGTTTGTTTTTCCATGTGGATACGCCAGGGGAAACTTTTAGTCAAAACCGGGTCTTTGTGGGAAAGTTGGATACGCAGGGGGGAATTCCACGTCTTCTTTGGCCTTCTCTGGGTCGCAGTTGGATTAGAAATGTACGACTTTTTAGGTCGACCATGTCATATTGTTGGATACGAAATGTAGTGATTTTTGAATGGTTTGGATACGCAGTACGAAATAATCAGCAGTTCTTTGGATTTGTATCGACATATCCCTGGTGAGCCTCTCGAATTCCAGCCACATGGAGGAGGAAGCGGTGATGGAGGAGGTGGAGGAAGTGGAGGAGAGACTTTCGACTGCAGCAAACAATGTGTCAATACGCGAAGCATTCCCTGCCTTATCGACCTCTTCAGATGGATCCGCATAATTATCATCAATAATTTTAATTATTTTTCCAATGTGATAGTAGTTATATTTAAAAATTACAAATGTTTATTTCCAACAGTAATGTTTGAAGATCACGAAGGCGCACATCAGCAGTCCTTTTCTACCAATCGAAACCCCAAACAATCTCTGACGTCCGCCAACAGAGATGTTTAGAGCGCAAATCAGCACCCAACACCTGTCAAAAAACAGGTTCGAAGCAAAAAACAGCAGCGGATATCAACAAGCGGGGGGATGTTCGAGGCGAAGATCAGCAACTGACGTCCCTCAACATAGAGGAAAAAATCCTAAACCTAAAACAAAGACAGCCCGTGATATTTCTCGTCATGAAATGCAGCAAGGAACAAGCCAAGAAACAAGATCCACTCGTTGCGATCTTCCAAAAACTGGTCAAAAAATATCAGAAATATATTTCTGGTTTTGTATTGTGAATATCTGTATATTCATACACATATTGTTTATTAACAAAAAAATTATAACTGATTTTTTTTTAATGTTTGCTTTATTTTATAAAATATATACATATATACATAACACATTATTTGCGTGTTTATATAGGGTTTTGCTCCTTGGTTAGCCAAATTTTACAAATTTCATCAGAAGTATTCCACTCAATAGCACTGTCACCACATAAGTTCTCGGCATTGAAATACTTTTCAATTTTTTTCCTTATCATTATCCATTGCTCTTTTTATATAGTCCAAAACCCACAAAACAGTCGACATATTCTTACTATAGGCATCTTCGTGCAATACCATAATATTATCACGTCCCATTAACAAGACGACAGCTCAATTTTCTAGCAGAACATTTACAACTTCTACTGTGCCGTCTCGGGCCGCGAAATGTAGTAACCTGTTCTTTTCGAGAGAAAAAAACTGGGTCATCCAAACTTTTTTCAATTAGCTAATGCACGATGTTTTCGCGATCTTCATTAGCCACTTTCACCAACAGTTTCCAATCTTTGTGAATCCTTTCGATTACCTCGTCAATTTTTTGCACCAAATACACAATTACAGGCCATTTTTCCAAAGAAATAATTTGAATACTATAATACAGTCATGCTGTTTGAATTTTTGGCCATAACATCAACGCCTTCCGCGATTAGGAACTCTACAACTTTCAAATTCCCAGCCACTGTCGCTCGTTGAATTGGAAATCTACCACCAGGATTCTTTTCCTCGAAATTCACTTCCATCATCTTCATACGTTCGAGACCATAGAGCCGACCGTGATAGGTGGCTAAACTCACGCCAATGAAGTCTTGTTCATCGCATTCAGCTATCAAGGTGTCATCACTTTCTAGTTCACCGAAAAACAAATGTGCCTACTTTTTGATCGTCTCATTTTTATATCCTCACTGCACGAGTAGAAGGAATGTGAATTTCCCAATGTGGTATTATGGGTTTTACCGACCTCAGAAAATCGATTCGAAATATTTTTTTAATTGACTTTCCACACGAGATCAATTTCGGATGTAAAAAATTGACTGGGATATATTAACACGATCCTATCAATTAAATGTGCACAGTGTAAAAAAATCGTTTTAGATTTATGCGAAATATTGAATTAAATTCTTCTTGTTTCTTTCTGGCAACCATTACGCAAGTTTCATTGCAAATTTTCTTTTACTTTATAATTTTCAAAACCTTTTCACGTAAAAATCAAATATATTCATAATATAGCAGTTTGACTCGCGTTCTCGACCTCAGCATTCGAGTAATGGGAGTTAGTTTTCGTTTATCGAATTTACCGAATAGTGCATTAACCACTGACGAAACATATTTCATTATAATATCTACTTATTACTTTTCAATCTTCAAAATTGTTCTGGCATTAGTGACGAAACTGATTAAAAAAAACTTTCAGGTTTCTAGACTTCTCGATGGGACATAATCACAATTTGTTTGTTATCGGACCCATTGACCAGTTAAATTCCTTTCTCGAAAGTCCACTTGATGTAAAAAGGTTTGTAAATTAGCAGTTTGTAGAGAAAAGTTTTATAGTTTATTTCGTTCACATCCAACGAACCNTCAGCAGTTCTTTGGATTTGTATCGACATATCCCTGGTGAGCCTCTCGAATTCCAGCCACATGGAGGAGGAAGCGGAGATGGAGGAGGTGGAGGAAGTGGAGGAGAGACTTTCGACTGCAGCAAACAATGTGTCAATACGCGAAGCATTCCCTGCCTTATCGACCTCTTCAGATGGATCCGCATAATTATCATCAATAATTTTAATTATTTTTCCAATGTGATAGTAGTTATATTTGAAAATTACAAATGTTTATTTCCAACAGTAATGTTTGAAGATCACGAAGGCGCACATCTGCAGTCCTTTTCTACCAATCGAAACCCCAAACAATCTCTGACGTCCGCCAACAGAGATGTTTAGAGCGCAAATCAGCACCCAACACCTGTCAAAAAACAGGTTCGAAGCAAAAAACAGCAGCGGATATCAACAAGTGGGGGGATGTTCGAGGCGAGGATCAGCAACTGACGTCCCTCAACATAGAGGAAAAAATCCTAAACCTAAAACAAAGACAGCCCGTGATATTTCTCGTCATGAAATGCAGCAAGGAACAAGCCAAGAAACAAGATCCACTCGTTGCGATCTTCCAAAAACTGGTCAAAAAATATCAGAAATATATTTCTGGTTTTGTATTGTGAATATCTGTATATTCATACACATATTGTTTATTAACAAAAAAAATTATAACTGATTTTTTTTTAATGTTTGCTTTATTTTATAAAATATATACATATATACATAACACATTATTTGCGTGTTTATATAGGGTTTTGCTCCTTGGTTAGCCAAATTTTACAAATTTCATCAGAAGTATTCCACTCAATAGCACTGTCACCACATAAGTTCTCGGCATTGAAATACTTTTCAATTTTTTTCCTTATCATTATCCATTGCTCTTTTTATATAGTCCAAAACCCACAAAACAGTCGACATATTTTTACTATAGGCATCTTCGTGCAATACCATAATATTATCACGTCCCATTAACAAGACGGCAGCTCAATTTTCTAGCAGAACATTTACAACTTCTACTGTGCCGTCTCGGGCCGCGAAATGTAGTAACCTGTTCTTTTCGAGAGAAAAAAACTGGGTCATCCAAACTTTTTTCAATTAGCTAATGCACGATGTTTTCGCGATCTTCATTAGCCACTTTCACCAACAGTTTCCAATCTTTGTGAATCCTTTCGATTACCTCGTCAATTTTTTGCACCAAATACACAATTACAGGCCATTTTTTCAAAGAAATAATTTGAATACTATAATACAGTAATGCTGTTTGAATTTTTGGCCATAACATTAACGCCTTCCGCGATTAGGAACTCTACAACTTTCAAATTCCGAGCCACTGTCGCTCGTTGAATTGGAAATCTACCACCAGGATTCCTTTCCTCGAAATTCACTTCCATCATCTTCATACGTTCGAGACCATAGAGCCGACCGTGATAGGCGGCTAAACTCACGCCAATGAAGTCTTGTTCATCGCATTCAGCTCTCAAGGTGTCTTCACTTTCTAGTTCACCGAAAAACAAATGTGCCTACTTTTTGATGGTCTCATTTTTATATCTTCACTGCACGAGTAGAAGGAATGTGAATTTCCCAATGTGGTATTATGGGTTTTACCGACCTCAGAAAATCGATTCCAAATATTTTTTTTATTGACTTTCCACACGAGATCAATTTCGGATGTAAAAAATTTACTGGGATATATTAACACGATCCTATCAATTAAATGTGCACAGTGTAAAAAAATCGTTTTAGATTTATGCGAAATATTGAATTAAATTCTTCTTGTTTCTTTCTGGCAACCATTACGCAAGTTTCATTGCAAATTTTCTTTTACTTTATAATTTTCAAAACCTTTTCACGTAAAAATCAAATATATTCATAATATAGCAGTTTGACTCGCGTTCTCGACCTCAGCATTCGAGTAATGGGAGTTAGTTTTCGTTTATCGAATTTACCGAATAGTGCATCAACCACTGACGAAACATATTTCATTATAATATCTACTTATTACTTTTCAATCTTCAAAATAGTTCTGGCATTAGTGACGAAACTGATCAAAAAAAACTTTCAGGTTTCTAGACTTCTCGATGGGGCATAATCACAATTTGTTTGTTATCGGACCCATTAACCAGTTAAATTCCTTTCTCGAAAGTCCACTCGATGTAAAAAGGTTTGTAAATTAGCAGTTTGTAGAGAAAAGTTTTATAGTTTATTTCGTTCACATCCAACGAACCNCGATGTAAAAAGGTTTGTAAATTAGCAGTTTGTAGAGAAAAGTTTTATAGTTTATTTCGTTCACATCCAACGAACCCTTAACTTGACCATCTTCAATATCGAGTGAATAAAGAGTGAATAAAGTTTGTGAATGTTCGTCCAAAAGGTTGGAAATTGTGTTAAACGCTCCTAAATTCAACCACTTTAAATTCTTAAATATCAACCGAGTAAATACACCTCTGGGAATAATTAGAGTGTATCTTTTAGCGGTTTTAAAACGAATCATACTCGCTTCTCCGGGCTTGATGATGAACGACCTTATCGATGATAGTTCTTCGTCGGTCAAGCTAGATTCATTGTTATTTGCCCAATCACCTGTTTCGATCGTAAGCTCATTTGCCTGAGACGCGGTCGTAGTCGTGGGGATGTAGTTTCCCCTCCTCCCCCCCCGATAATATTCTATTATAGAGTTTACACAATTGTGGTGTTTCTTCCAGATGTATATACCGAGTGGAATTACAATAATTAAGGTAACGGTGGGTAAACCCAATCCCACATAGAGTGGTGTATTCCTTTATTCGTAGCTCATATCTATATATTAGCAAACGAAAGGAAAAAAACTCGAAATTCCATAGAGCGATAGTCTGTTGTAAAGCTGTCCATCAGGTGACAGGACGACCGAGCTCGGATCTCACCTCATCAAGGGCAAACCATACAATTCTTGCCGCACCGATGTTTCATTGGCATTTTCGTCGTATTTTAAAGACAGCTAAGCNTCAAGGGCAAACCATACAATTCTTGCCGCACCGATGTTTCATTGGCATTTTCGTCGTATTTTAAAGACAGCTAAGCGATGCATTTGAACATTATTTCTAAAAGTTGAGAATAGCTTAGGGTATCAACGAGAGGCAAAATAAATCTATGTATTTTTGGGGGCTCGTTCGTCTTTGAAAAGCCCTCCCATAATGTATCGATATCAGCCAATACATCTTAATGATAATTGGAAAAAGAAATGAAATTTCTTCACATGATCGAATATCTTTTCGTACTTGTGTAGTATGGAACCGACCTTTCTTCTAAACTGCTGGATTTGGGACGATAAGGAATTATCTTTGTCACCTGTTTGATGTTTCCATTTTCCGCTTGTTGTTTACATCTCAAAAATATTTTATAATTTTCGCGAGTGACGTGTGGACCCAAACAATTTTGCTGGATAGTGTACTGCTTTAGATACAAAAAAATTTAAACGATGTGTCAATTGCGAAATTTAAAATTTGATTTCGGAAGCGAGTTTGTCGCATTCATATATTAACGAGTATGTGTCTACGCCATCTAGTCTTAATATGTAATAGTAGAAATATTTATTATTTATGCTAAAAGTCAGATGTAAAAAATTCAAGTATAGCTGTGGATCGAGTTTTTTGAATTCGACTGTTTCCGTAAACTCAGAATTCGTCACCTTTTTGCTTGACATTTTTCGCCCTTTCGATTTAAACAATAGGCATGATGACAGTAACAAAGAAATACAAAAATAATGCTTTTAATTATTAGAATAGATAACAAAGATCGTAAAAAATATACGTAATTTCACATTAATTGTGAGATTAATATTATATTATTAAAATAAAAATACGAAATACGACAATCCGCCATGTTTTGTGAAACACCAATCACAGCGTATTACGTCACGCCTCAT